>CAUYUJ010001014.1:552993-587993 GCA_963575745.1 Prorocentrum cordatum
GGGGGGGGGGGCTTGGAAGGCCCCCCCCCTCCTTCCCCCCTTTGGCCGCCCAGCCCCCGGAGCCTCCGCCCTCCCTTTCGCCGACGATCCAAAATGAACAATCCACGATCGAGGATGGACGATCGACGATCAACGATCGACGATCGAAAATCCCAATCAAATCGCTTGCAATCGATTGCACTCCATTCCACTGCAATCCCCCTCCCCACCTCCCTCCGCTCCCTCCCCTCCATCCACACCCTTCGTTCCATCTCCTCCCTCCCCTCCCTCTCCTCCCCTCCCTCCCTTCCGTCCTGTCCCTCCCCTGCAATCCAATCGATTGAATCGATTGCAATTCAACCGATTGCAATCCAATCGATTGCAATCCAATGGATTGCAATCGAATCGCTTGCAATCCAATGGATTGCAATCGATTGCAACGCAAGTGTATCATTCAACTCGTCCCGTGCCAACGTCCAGGCACGAAACCACATTATTATGGCATGCTCGTGTCATGGGCAAGTCAGGAACCCACAATATACAATCCTGGAGGAACGCAAAACTATAACTCTACTCTACCCCTCCCTTTGCGACGCCCTCCCCTCGCTCCTCTTCCTACCCTCCGCGCCTCTCCGCCGGCCGCCCCCACATCCCCTCTTGCCCCCCCCCCTTTCCCGCCCCCCCCCGCCTACTCGCTCCGCCCCCCCTCCCCCCCATCCGCCCCCCCCCCCCCCCCCCCATCCACCCCCATTCCCCCATCTCTGGCCCCCCCCCCCCCCCTTCCATCCTCTCACCCCCCCCCCTTCTCCCCCTCCCGCACACCCCCCCCCCCCCCCTCCTGCCCCTCCCCTGCCTTCCAATCGATTGTAATCAAATCGATTGCATTTCAACCGTCAGCAATAATAGCTCAAAAATCAACCAACAATGAAACGCACACCAGACCTACCAAAATTCAACGAACGTCAAACGTCAACGAGAACCTGCAAACAACAACTCAAAAGCCTTCAAAAACAACAAGACACATTCAACATTCAAGCATCAACGAAAATCAACAAGAATACACAGAAAAAAGCAATACACACCAACCAATTAAAAGGTTTCAAATCCGCAAGAATCCGAACGTCGACATGCGTCAACAAAAAAGGCCATCGAATATCGACGCCCTTTGGAAGCTTCTCGGGACGTTCCTCAGACTCGTACTTCCTCCTCTTCCCCCGACCCCCCCCCCCCCTCGCCCCTCCGCCCTCCTCCGCAATCCCGCCGGCCCTTTAGGGCGTGAGTGGTTTAGCTCGCCCATATTCCCTTCCCCCAACCCCCTTCTTCCTCTTCGGGGGAGGGGGGGGGGGGGGGTAGCTGAGTAGCGCCCCCCTGCCCCCCCCCTTCCCCTGGACCTGGATGGGGGGATTTCGCAAGGTGTCAGAGCGTCCTGCGCGGCCCAAGATGGATCCAAGGAGCCTCAGAGCGCTCCAGATGGCTTCTAAGATGCCTCAAGATAGCCCCACATCGCTTCAGCTCGCTCACAATATGCGCCCAAGAGCCTCCGGCACCGCCCCAAGACGGCCCCAAGTCGTCGAGGAGCCATCCAAGGAGGCCCTGAAAAAAACAACAACAAAATCCTTCAATTACTCCGACGGTAGGACCCCGCATAAGAATCTGTTTAGCTTACCCTTTGCCCTTTCCTCCTCCCCCTAGCGGACGCCCTCTCCTCTCGCCCCCTGCGCTGCCCTCTCTCCCCCCTTGTATTTCTCTTCCTCCTCCTCTTTCTCCTCCTCCTCCTCCTCCTCCTCCTCCTCCTCCAGCCGTTCTGGCGCAGTTGTGCGCTTGCGGGTCCTCTCTTCAGAACGGCAAGGGATCCGCGAGTCAAAATTTTGGCTTCTATATTCTCGATCATCTTTCCCAGTCAGCCTGATGTCCCATGGCCCTTACAAGGGCGGCTGCGGCGGAGGCACTCCTCCCCCGTGGCGTGGCGGCGGCTCTAAGGGCTGGCAGAGGCAGGACTGGAGTAACTACGACTACGGCGGGGGCGCCCAGTGGGCAGCTGGCCAAGGATACGGCGCGGCAGGCAGGAGTGACTGCTGGAAGTGCGTTGCGTGCGGGCCACAGTGCGGGCGTCGCACTGCAAGCGCTGCGGGTCGCCGAGGCAGGCTCCTTCGGCCAGTCAGCATGCTCCTCCTCGTGGCGTTTGGTCTCATCTTCAGGGTCTTCCTCGCGCTCCTGGGCATCACCCCCCAGGAGAACGGTCTGCCCTCCCGCCTGGACCTCAGCTTGGAGGAGCGCCGCAGGGCACGGGCGGCAGCGGCCGTGGCCCAGACGCCCCGCTGGACGCGAAGGAGCTCCAGATGCTGGTCGCCCTGGCACGCCGCGCAGGTGACCAGGCCACCGCGGCCAGGTACCAAGGCCAGCTGGACGCCATGGCGGCAGCCTCGAAGCCTCCGCCGAAGGCCTTGCAGGACCAGGTCAGCGACCTGCACCACCGCATCAAGAAGCTCGACGGCAGGCTGGAGGCGGAGCTGGCGAAGCTTGCGAGGTGGCAGGACGGCATCAAGGCGCAGGAGGTACTCATTCACGACTTGTCGAAGCAGTCCGAGGCCATGGTCACAGAACATCGGCAGCTTGTGGCGCAGCTTCACAGTGCGGTTGTTCCCCCCTCGGATGCCGACGCAGAGGCTTCTCCTGGGCCCACCTTGTCACTCCGCGACCTCGTGGGCGGGGGGGTTTCCAACGTCGTCATCGACGACGGAGGCCTTTTCTCCGTCGACGCTGAGGGCATGGAGGCATCTGATCTTCAAGAGGTGGAGCGACGTCGGGCCGACTTCAAGGAGCATATCTCAAGGCAGCCAAGGCCTTGTTCGCCGAAGCTATGGAGCGAGCTGCAGTCGCCAAGGCCGAGCACGACGGGTACCTCAAGCGCATGGCCACCAAGCGCAGGAAGGGGTGCGATGGGGCAGTGTCGGCGGGTGGCGGAGTTCGCGAAGGAGGTGCTGAAGAAGGTGGGTCGCACCCTGGGGGTGCCTCTGGCAGTGGCGACGCATCGGCCAGCGACGCTAGCCAGCCAGCCACCTCAGTCAGCCGAGTTCGCGAGCATGCAGCACGAGTTGCAGAGCGGGTTCAGCAGCAGCAGTCAACTCCTGAGAGCAGCGGCCCAGGTGAGCGGCACAGTGAGCAGAAAAATCGCAGCCCCCCTGACGGGCAGCAGGCCTGAAGGGGGGGACTTTCACTTTTCTCTACGAGCAACACCTGATAGGTGTTCCAGTTCAGTTTCTTCGGAGGGAGGTCGACAGCGATCACGTGCTGTCAGGGCCCCTCCTCCTCGTGCCCAACGTCTTCCTGTTCTGCCTCGAAATACTAGTCACAGCGTTCGCGATAGGGATGCTTCTTGCTCGGAGCCAGGTTTTGGTACTGAGTATGGAGGCCCCCTTTTGCCCCCGCCATCTCCAAGCCAACAGTCGTTCCGTCTGAGAGTCGTGTCGGTCAATGGTAACGCCTGGGGGTCGGTGAAGGAGTGGCTCCCCAGTGTAGATGCTGAAGTGATTCTAGCCCAAGAGCACAAGCTCTTGACTCAGGAGGCCCTGGATAGAGCCTCTTCCGTCTGTCTCGGCCTCGGTTTCAAATCTCTTTGGATCCCAGGCACGACTGGGCCCGAAGGGGGCCCCTCTGCGGGAGCCTCGATTTTGTGTCGCGCCACTCTGGGGCTTCATAGGGCGCCCTCGGGGCTCGAGCTGGCCCCCCACAGGGCCATAACGGCTCTGGTGCATGCGCCCCAAGGGGACGTGCTTCAAGCTTGTTCTGTATATATGCGCGACTCTGAAGGGCTTTCGGAACCTAACCTCGAGATACTGTCGGCTATAGGGGCGGAAGGGTCCACCTGCGGGAAACCATTCCTTGACGGGGGAGACTGGAACATGGAGCCTTCCGAACTCGCCAAGTCCTTTTTCGTGAGCACCCTGGTGGGTCAAGTCATCGACCCCAGCAAGCCTACTTGCCACGCTGGCGCGGGCAAAGTCTACGACTACTTCGTGGTCTCCTCTGGGCTGTCAAAGGGCGCAGCCGAAGTTCGCATAATCGAGGAGGCAGGGTTCTTTCCGCACAGTCCAGTATGTCTCGAGTTTCATGCTGGTCTGGCCCAGATGCACTACCTCGCTTTCCGACGCCCGCCTCCTCTCCCATCGGAAGTACCTTTCGGTCCTCAGCCAGAACCGATGGACTTTAAGCGCGTGCATGCCCAGCTGGACGCGACTTTCATTCGAGCCAAGAGAGGGGACGATGGGGTTATGACTGCTCGCCTTTTTCGTGAAGCTTACGCGTCTTGGGCGGGTCTTGCCGAACGGGAACTTTCAAGGACTTTCGGGGTTCAACTTCCTGTTTTGGGGTCGAGGGGTGTGGGGCCCAAGACCCATTGGAGGCCGATCCTCAGTAAAGACCACGGGTGCGTGCGTTACCCTCAGCTCCACGCCTGCCGCTGGCTCGCTTCGAAGTTCAAGAGGCTTTCTATGTGTGTGCAGAGGGGGGATTGGCCTCAGGCTAGGGAAGTGGGGTGCGTTCTGTCGTCCCCCCCCCCCTAGCTTGTGCAAGCCCGACCACCTGTTTCCTGGGATTGAAGAGGTGTTCGGTCGTGTTTCCTCGGTGATTTTGGACCTCAAGGTTTTGGTTGACCCGCCTGATGGGGTCGGGCGATGATCCTAGCTTTTTGGAGGCTCAAGAGGTTTTGATTGCCCACGTCGAAGAGGTCTCTACCCAGGTTACCGACTTTGTGTCTGAATGTAGCGCCTTCTACGCCGCCAAGGCCAGACGGGATTGGGCGGACTGGCTCACCGAGAATGTCGATCAAGGCGGGCGTAGGGCGCATGGCTACACCAGAGATCCTCAAGGATGGACACCATCCCCTACACTTAGTGCTGGAGGCTGCGTGGTGTCCGACCCGCAGGCGCTCCTGGCCGCCGAAGCTGTTCGCTTTCGCCACTTGTGGGAAGGGCTCCCTGTACCTCAGAAAAGGCCAGGGAAAGTGAATACCCCCCTCCCACCCATCTCGGTTGACATTATTCGGAAGGTTTCTCGCACTTTTGCCCACAGGTCTGCCACGGGCCTGGACGGGTTTCACCTGAGACACTTTTCGGTGCTGTCCGACGGGGCCTTGTGGGCCCTCTCGCGTTTCTTCACTTTGATGGAACTCACGGGTACCCCTCCCCCACAGCTGGAGGCCGTGATTATTGCCATGCTTCCGAAGCCCTCCTCAGGCTTCCGCCCCATCGGGGCCTTTCCTAGTCTGCGCAGATTATGGGGGAAATGCAGGAGAGATTATGCGGTCGAGTGGGAAGGGAAACACCAGAGAGAATACTGGGCGGCGGGAAAATTCAAGTCCGCGTGCGATGTTGTTTGGAGGCAAAGTGCCCGTTCGGAGTCCTCCCGAGCCTGCGGGCAGGAGGCCTGTACTCTTCTCTGGGGTTTCGTCAAGTACTACGAGCGCATCCCTCTTGAACTTCTGGCCCTTCGATGCAGGCAGCACGGTCTCCCTGGTGCGCTCGCCGATGTGTGCATGGCGGGATACCGTTCGGCCCGTTTCTTAGTGCTGGCGGGAGTGGTTGCGCCTCCCACGTACGCGAGAGTTGGAATCATAGCGGGATGCAGCTTTGCCACCACTATGATCAGGATTTTTGCCCTGCGGGGTTTCGACCAACTGGAGGTCCCTAAGGGGATCACTTTCGACGCCTACATTGATGACCTAGGGATTAATGCGATTGGGACCACTAGGTACATTATGAAAGAACTCCCTCGAGCGGCTAAGTCCCTTGAGGAGATCATCGACAAGGTTCTTTTCGCGCAAGTCTCCCCCGACAAAGTCGGGCTGGTTGCGTCCTCCAAGGAAATCGCCAGACATGTCCAGAAACGGCTTGGGGGGCTTGGAGGAGTCTGTACGGAGTCGTTCGTCAATTTAGGGATTGATGACACTGCAGGCTGCGCCAGGCGAGTCCGAGGGCGCAACAGCAGGGCGAAGACGCGCTTTGCGAGAGCCTCTAGGCGAGCAGGCAGGCTGGCGCGTCAAAGAGGAGTTCTAGGACCAAGGGCTACCAAGCTCTGCACTGCGGGACCTCTCGCGGGAGTCAATTATGGGGCGGAGGTTCACGGGGTCAGTGACGGAGAGTTAACTAAAGTAAGACGTATGCGTGCCTCCACTATGAAGCCTGCCTGCGGAGGCCGAAGTTTAACCATCCTCGGCAGGATTGAAGGCGATCCTGCGTGGTGGGGTGCGGTGGCGCCGGCCATCAGGTGGGCCAAGGAAGTTTGGGCCCGTGCCACTAGCGCCTCCGAAGTTTGTTTTTTCCCGGGCCGAGCTCAGAAACATGTGGCACTATGTTTTCGGGCGCTCCTGGACCTGGAGGACTGTGAGCGGGCCCATTGGGGCCATGAAGTTATCCCTGGCCCGTTTGGGATGGAGCATGCCATCGCCTTTTGTCATGATCAGCGATTTGGGAGTTGAGCATTCGCTCACGCTTACGCCTCCTTCTCTCCTCCAGGTTTTCCTCAAAGAGGGGGTTTGGCGGTCTTTGGAGAGAGAAGCGGCTGCCAAGTACGGCCCCGAAGGGGCCGAGTCGTTATGTTTCGATGTCGTCACCAAAGCCCTTCGGTCCAAAAAGTTCACTGCTCGCCAGAAAGGAACTATCCGTTGTTGCGCCTGTCAAGGAATCTGGCCCTACGCCCGTGCACGAGCTGCAGGTTACCAAGTGGACGATCGTTGCCCACTCTGCCATCAGCCTGGTGACACGATTTTTCATCGGCTTTATGCGTGTTCGGCGGTGGAGGAGGAGCGGAGGGAGCTGATTCCTCGCAGTACTCTGGTGCAGGTTTTGAGCCAGTTCGAAGCGGTTTCGGAGAGAGAACGGTTCCACCTCACCTCTGGTTTGTTTGGACACCCCCAGAGTGTGATCCCGCCCCCTAAGTCCGACAGTAGATCCGAGGAGGATGACGGTATCCAGTTTCAGTTTTTTTTCCCGAAGGCTTCGCGGCCGAAGGCATGGAGATGCCCCGCGACGGCCGACGCCAGATGTGGGGCCACGTTTTCCTTGATGGCTCGTGTTCTCGACGGGTGGTCCGCAGCTCGAACAGAGCTGGTTGGGGTTTAGCGATGATGGGCCCCCGTGCAAATCTTCTAGCTTGGAGCTGGGGCCCCGTGTGGGACAGTTGCCCCCAGACTCCCCAGGCAGGTGAATTTTCGGCTTATACCATGGCGTGCGCTTTCTTGTCTGCACCTGCTATTTTGTATTCAGATTGCCAGAATGTTGTCTCCATGCACGGCATGGCCCGACGCCAGCAGATCTCACCCAAGCGTCCTTATGCGGGACTCGTCGCTCAGGGTCGTTCTCTTGGAGGAAAAAGGACGCTTGGGTGCGAGAAAGTGCCTGCGCATCTTCCCATCGACGATCCAGAGATCGACGAAGATGAGCGTTTTCGAAGGATAGGAAATGATTTCGCCGATAAGGCCGCCAAGCTGGGAGCTGAGTCCCACCAGGCGCCGTCGGAGGATATAGCTAACGCATGCACTACTCTTGTGAATTCGGCGCTCATGGCGGTCAGACTGAGTGCTGCTCTTCTGCCGCTTTGGCCGCGCACGGACCTCTCCCGTGCTTCGTGGTCTTCCCCCGCTCAGGCCCCCCCGCTCCTCAACCTCGCCTCGTCGGTGGGAGTGGCTCGGGCCTCCTGGAGGGGACCAACGTTTTTGGATGTGTCAAGGGTGCCTCAGGACGTCGCGCAACGCCGCCGACAAAGAGCCTGCCCCTGGACATTGTTCTGATTCTATGAGAGTGGATGTTCGGCGGCTTCGTGATTTAAACCACAAGTGTATCCTTCTGGACTGTTCGAACGGTTCGTTTGTTGTCGTTTGTACGCTGTGCCAGAGATACACCAGTGGAGCCCGCCTTGCATCACTCAGTAAGATTTGTCCAGGCCAGAAGGTTTCGGTTTACAACTCCAACGCCTGGAACAAGATATGTAAGGGACTCCATCCCAAAGCGAAGGGGGTCACCTTACTTTCTGACACTTTCAGTGTGCTTTAAGCATGCAGCGAGAGCCACAGTGCTCAAACAAAAAATCCTCCTCCTCCTCCTTCTCCTCCTGCCATTCTCCTCCTCCTCTCGCGCCACCTCCTCCTCTCGCGCCCCTTCCCTCCTCATCCCCCTGCCTTTCCTCCATGTGCACCTCCCCTCCCCCCTCGTCGGGGCAAGCAAATCCATTTTCCTCAGCGCCGTCGCCACCTCGGCCAGCGCCTCGGGAAGCGGGCCCCGTAGGGAGGGGGCCCCCGCCTGAGACTTCCTCGCAATTCACTCGCAGACAAGGCTCCCGCTCGAGACTTCCTCCATATTCAAGCCTCAAGAGCCCAAAAGTGACGACAGTTACACGTTTCGGATGACCCGCTCGGATTCGAACATGAAATGCGGGCCCCATAGGGAGGGGGCCCCCGCCTGAGACTTCCTCGCAATTCACTCACAGACGAGGCCCCCGCTCGAGACTTCCTCCATATTCAGGTCTCAAGAGCCCAAAAGTGACGACAGTTACACGTTTCGGATGACCCGCTCGGATTTGAACATGAAGCGCGGGCCCCATAGGGAGGGCCCCCCCGCCGGAGACTTCCTCGCAATCCACTCACAGACGAGGCCCCCGCTCGAGACTTCCTCCATATTCAAGCCTCAAGAGCCCAAAAGTGACGACGGTTACACGTTTCGGAAGACACGCTCGGACTCGAACATGCAGCGCGGGCCCCATAGGGAGGGCGCTCCCGCCTGAGACTTCCTCGCAATTCACTCACAGACGAAGCTCCCGCTCTAGACTTCCTCCATATTCAAGCCTCAAGAGCCAAAAAATGACGACAGTTACACGTTTCGGATGCCCCGCTCGGATTCGATCACGAAGTACGGGCTACATAAAGAGGGGGTTCCCGCCTGAGACTTCCTCGCAATTCACTCACAAACGAGGCTCCCGCTCGAGACTTCCTTCATATTCAGGCCTCAAGAGCCCAAAAGTGACGACATATGCACGTTTCGGATGACTCGTTTGGATTCGAACATGAAGCGCGGGCTCCATAGGGAGGGGGCCCCTGCCTGAGACTTCCTCGCAATTCACTCACAAACGAAGCTCTCGCTCGAGACTTCCTCCGTATTCAGGCCTCAAGAGCCCAAAAGTGACGACGGCTACACGTTTCGGATGCCCCGCTCGGATTCGAACATGAAGTGCGGGCCCCATAGGGAGGGAGCTCCCGCCTGAGACTTCGTCGCAATTCACTCACAGACGAGGCTCCCGCTCGAGACTTCCTCCATATTCAGGTCTCAAGAGCCCAAAAGTGACGACAGTTACACGTTTCGGATGCCCCGCTCGGATTCGAACATGAAGTGCGGGCCCCATAGGGAGGGGGCTCCCGCCTGAGACTTCCTCACCATTCTCTCACAGACGAGGCTCCCGGCTGATGCTTCCTCCATATTCAGGCCTCAAGTCAGCGAGTAGTAGTAGTGATGATGATGATGATGATGATGATGATGATGATGATGATGATGATGATCGTTCGGTGCCGATGATGGTGAGTGATCGTGCGCTGGTGATGGTGATGCTGATGGTGATGATGATGATGAGTGGGGACTGATGGTGATGGTGATGATGATGCGGAGGAAGGCGCAAAGAGGAGCAGAGGAGAGGGAGGAGGAGGAGGAGGAGGAGGAGAGATCCTGCGCGGAGGGTGTGCAGAGAAAACAAGAACCCCACTTAGGATGTGGGGAATGATGATGATGCTGATGATGACGATGATGAGTATGTGAGTGACTGAGCGTGTGAGAGAGCGCGAGTGATGATGCTGATGTTGATGATGAGAGAGTGTGAGTGAGTGTGAGTGTGAGTGAGTGGTGATGATGATGAGTGAGTGAGTGAGTGTGCGAAGGCAGAAGAGGAAATGGGGTGGGGTGAGTGTTCCTGCGCGGGGTGTGCATAGAAAACAAGAACCCCACTTTGGATGTGGGGAAAAACCAAAAAAATGTGGAAGAAGGACGAGACTAAGCGAAGCGTGAAATGAGTGAAATGCTTGAAATACGGCGCAGTACGAGATCCCATGAATCACCGCGCACGCCCACATGCCCTCCCAGATCGAGCGGCCATCTGGCAACGCGATGAGATAAACTAACACAAATGGAACGAACCGAACGAAAACGAAAGCAGGAGGGAAACAAAACAAGAAAAAAACAACCCCCCCAAAAGAAAAGAGATAGAGAGAGAGCTTGTCCAGGTCCACAAAAACAACGACCTAAAGCATGTGGTGGAAGAAGGATGAGACTATGTGAAGCGAACGCCTCAGCAGAGGCCACATAGAGACTGCCGACCAGGAGAAAGTGAATCCAATGCGCGGATCCCGACAGTTGCCCAGCGGTATAGCCGCCTGTTCACCCAGGCTCATCCAGCCCTCCAACCACTCATGAATCCGACTACCCAGGCGGACATGAAACATCGCATAATGGAGAAAAGAAAAAGGAGAGCCAGAAGAGGAGGCGGAAAACAAGCCAGGCCCTGGCAGGGATAACCAGCGTTCCGCCCCAGGGGGGCGAGCGCAGGAAGAAGAAAGGGAAGGGAACAACGAAGCATTAGAGATTGCCATCCGGCGACGTGTGCTCTCCACGATGCCATTAGCTGCCCCAGCCATGCCGCGGCCGCAAGGCTCAGGGGCAAAGGGCCGCCCGCGACAATTGGTGCCCGGGCGCCCGGCGCGACTTAAACGCAGAAAGCGGAATCAAATCTGCGCCGCGCTGTCTGTGCCAAGGTGACCCCATGCATTCGCTGAGCGACGGCCTCAAGCCGCGCCAGGCGCGAGCTGAACGCTGAAAACACTTTGACATCTGCGCCGCGCTGTCTGCGCCGAGTTGATCCATGCAGACGCGAGATGACAGACTGGAAACGATGCTGCGTGCGTCGGCCGGCTTCCCGGGACGGAGCATCGGGCCGTAGATGCGGAATTGCGAAAACCGCATCGGGCACGCGATGGCTGAATTACCTGTGGCATACGTACACGATGCGGGTCGATTTAAGACGTCTTCCGCTCAAGGCGCACCCAAGAGAGAGGCCCATAATTTATGCAAGGGGCGTCCGACTTATGGGAAGACGCTGGCTCATAATATGCACTAACGACATCGAGACTATGGGAAGACATTGGCCCAAAAAATATGCAATATACGTCAGAAATATTCGAAGATATTGCACCCAGCATGCAAGTAAGACGCGTCGAAACTATGGGCTTACATAATTAACCATAAGTCCAGCCAGAAATATTAAATTCATAAAGACTTTCTGCTATGCCAACGTTTCCCAGTCCATCAGCCACGCGGCGAGGACAGGAAGCACGATAGCTTGCACAACATCGCATCGAAAAGTAAGGCAGCAGTCCAAATAATGAATAATTTGCCCAACCAGTGCCAGAATAAGTACCTCGCCAGCCGACTACCTGACCGCGCTGGCCTAGTAGACGTCACCGCATTATTGGTGCACGCGTCTGCCTGCACAATTTGTTGTCCTAAACGCCGGCAAACACCTAAGCACTCCCGACAAATCATATCGACGGGCTGGAAACCCCAGAACTGCACGATTCGTGAAACTACAACGCCTCCCGCGGCGTGCGAGAGACATGCGCATAAGCAAAAACCTACCGAATTTCCGCCCCAGGAGATCCAGAGCGAGGCCGGAGGGCCAAGGGAGAGCGAGAACGAGGGAGGATGAGGAAACGATGTGTATGTGTATATACATATGTGTGTATACGCAAAAGACCCTCACCTGATGTTGCTTTTTCCATCCACACCTAGCCAATTCTACCCCTTCATGGTTTCGATCCTGTAAGCCTACATGCACCGTCCGGCTTGCTTCACCCGCCCTGAACGCATACATGCGACCATGTATACGTACCCTTGGACGTACAAATACAAAGAACAAATAAAACACACTTTTATGACCGCATGAACAAGTATAAATGTACATACCGGTAGACGCACACATATGTACACATACGTTTGTATATGTACACGTGGGCTTAGTTGCACAGGCCTGTATGTGTGTACAGGCACAACCTTTTTTTTTTTTACTTTTTCGTCACATGAATCCCCCTCGTGTCGTCTCTCACCCTGTTCCTCTCGCATTCAAAATTGACAACTATATTCCCCGGGAGCCTTCATTTAGTGATTCTTGCCGCTCGGTCTCACACTCTCTCTCTCTCTCTCTTTCTGCTGCTCTCTGTTTCTCTGGCGCAATGTGTATTATTCTGTGTGCCCTTCCCACCACCCCCTCCCTCCACTCTCTCCCGTCCGTTCCCTCCATCCTCTCCGCCCCCTCCTTCACCTCCATCCCTGACCTCCCTCCTGTCCCTCCCTTGCAGTCCAATCGATTGTAATCGCATCAAGTGTAATTCAACTGATCGCAATCCAATCTATTGCAACGCAAACGCTTCCAAACCTATCAAATGCAATCCATTGCAATGCAATCCCCTTCCCCGCCTCTCCCCTCCCTCCCCTCCACCCCCTCCCTCCCCTGACTCTCCTCCGTCCCTGCCCTCCTCCCCATCCATCCCTCACCTCCCTCCTGTCCCTCCCTTGAATTCAAATCGATGTTAATCAAATCGATTGCACTTCAACCGATTGCAATCGCAAGCCCGATTACAATCGCAAGTCCAATCCATTGCCATACAATCCTCCTCCCTCCCCCCTCTTATGTCCCCCACACGAGCCAACGAGGAGAGGGGGGGGGGGGGCTTCAAGCCCCCCCCCCTTTGCACCAGGGGAGGGAGGAGGGGGGAGTTTCCAAAGCCCCCCCTCCCCTTTCAAAGGGGGGGGTGGCTCACCCCAGCTCCATTAAAAGGAAGGACGGGGGGGGGGGGGGGGTAGCTTGGACCCCGCCCCGTTTTCTGGCCACGAAAAGAAGGGGAAGGGGGGGGTAGCTTCCGAAGCCCCCCCCCCTTTCAAAGGGGGGGGGCGGCTCACCCCGGCTCAATTAAAGGAAGGGATGGGGGGAGGGAAGCTTGGAAGCCCCCCCCCCTTTCCGGCCACGAAAAGGGGGGAGGGGGGGAGTTTCCGAAGCTCACTTTAGCAAGGAAGGGGGGAGGGGGGTAGCTTCAAGCTAGGCCCCCCCTTCGAATCTGTCGGGCCCCACGAGCGCGGTCTACCAAATGTTTCGCCTCAGGCGAAGTCCATATCCAACTCGGCGATACCGTAGTAGCGATAGTCCCAAGAGCAGGAGAGAGTCGCGGGAGCGACGGGCCATGTCAAACTAAGATGTTTTCGGTCTCAATAGCAAATGGTGTGTCTCGCGATGAGGCACAGTCATATCTTGGCGGTCGGCCGCTTGAGCACAAACGGCCGCGGACAAACGCTCGCTACCTCTCGCCTCTGCCCAACCTCCTTTAGATTCAGTGGCCCCCTCGCTGCCCTTTGTGGCCCATATACACGCCCTTCGTGGCCCCCAACCGCTCGTGCCATCAATGGCCCCATTGCTGTCCTGCGTGGCCCCAATGTAGCCCCGTGTGCCCCCCCCCGCTGCCCAACGTGGCCCCATTCTGTCCGTTGTGGCCCATAGATTCGCCACTCGTGGCCCCCAGTCGCTCGTGCCCTCAGTGGACCCATTGCTGACCTTCGGCCCTGGCGCATGCCCTTTGTGGCCCATGTATACGCCCGTCGTTGCCAAGTCGCTCGTGGCCCTCAGTGGCCCCATTGCTGCCTTTCGTGGCCCCAGTGTAGCCCCGTGTGCCTCCCCCCCCGCTGCCCTCAGTGGCCCCCTCGCTGCCCTTGTGGCCCATATATTCGCCCTTCGTGCCCCCCAGTCGCTCGTGCCCTCAGTGGACCCATTGCTGACTTTCGTTGTCCTGGCGCATGCCCTTTGTGGCCCACAAATGCGCCCGTCGTGGCCCCCCAGTCGCTCGTGGCCCTCGGTGGCTCCATTGCTGCCCTTCGTGGCCCCGCTGCTGCCCTCAGTGCCCCCCTCGCTGCCCTTTGTGGCTCAGATATGCGCCCTTCGTGGCCCCCAGTCGCTCGTGCCCTCAGTGGCCCCATTGCTGCCCTTCGTGGCCCCGTTGCTGCCCTTCGTGTGCCACCCCCCCCTGCCTAATGTGGCCCCCTCGCTGCCCGTTGTGGCCCATATGTTCGCCCTTCGTGGCCCGCAGTCCCTCGTGCTCTCAGTGGCCACATTGGTGCCGTTCGTGGCCCCAGCGTAGCTTCTTGTGCCCTCTCCGCTGCCTATTGTGGCCCCGCTGCTGCCCTCGGTGGCCCAGACGACGCTGCCGTTCGTGCCCCACCCCCGGTTGTTTGCGCCCTCAGTGGCACCGTTGCTGCCCTTCGTGGCCCCAGCGTGGCCCCTCGTGGCCCCCTTGCTGCCCTCAGTGGCCCCGGCAATGCCCTCAGTGGCCAAATTGCTGCCCTTAGTGGCCCCGCTGCTGCCCTCAGTGGCCCCCGTCGCTACACAATGTGGCACCGTTGCCGCCTTTGGTGGCCCATGTGTACGCCCTTCGTGGCCCCCGCTCGCTCGTGCCCTCAATGGCCCCGTTGCTGCCCTTCGTGGCCCCGCTGCTGCCCTTCAGTGGCCCCATTGCTGCTTCTCTCGTCCGCAGTTATGCTCCCTCCCTCTTGTAATTTGCATCCCTCCCTTCCCCCGCTCATTTCCTCCTCGCGTTCTCTCTCTCTCTCTCTCTTTCTCTCGCTCTCTTTTTTTTTTTCTCTCTCTCTCTCTCTCTCTCTTTCTCTCTCTCTCTCTATCTCTTACTCTCTCGCTCACCCGCTCTCTGCCCGTCGCTCTCCCGCTCTCTTTCTCTCCGTCTCTCTCCTTTCTCACCTCTCTTGCTCTTATTGGGGCTGCGCCCAATACGTGTGGCAGGTCAGGAAAAAGTACCCCCCGAGGGGGCACGATCGAAGACGAATGGGGGCTGGTATCGGGGGGGTGTATACGTGGTGAGGTACGCGCGAACAGCTAAGAACGAACAGTCGTATAATGATTGTTGGTGTGGTTGGTGCGGTTGTTGTTGTTGGTGGTGGTGTTGTTGGTGTTGTTGCTGCTGTTGCTGTTGTTGATGGTATTGGTGATGGTGCTGTAATTGTAGTTGTTGTTGTGGTTTGCTGTCGTAGTCCCACCCGCGACCCACCCGCGACCGACCCCGCGACCCACCCCGCGACCCACCCCGCGACGCACCCCGCAACCCAACCGCGACACAACCCGCGACCCACCCGCGACCCAACCCGCGACCCACCCGTGACCCACCCGCGACCCACCTGCGACCCACCCAGCGACCCACCCGCGACCCACACCGCGACCCGTCCGCGACCCATCCGCGACCCGCCCGTGACCCACTTGTGACCCACCCGCGGCCCACCCCGCGACCCAACCGCGACCCAACAACTACCCACCCGCGACCCACCCCGCGACCCACTTGCGACCCACCCCCGACCCACCCGCGCCCTACCCACATTGGTTTAACGAAAGAATCGGCGCCTGCGGCGGGCTCGTTGTATAATGTGTGGACCTCTGGCGCCTGCGGCGGGCTTCTCCAGAGTCTCGCAAACTACCGACGTCCCCACCGCCCCCTCACTCTTATCCGCGTCTGCGGGGGACTACGTAGGATTTGCGCGTACTCGCCCTTCCAGTTTGAAGTGCGCCCAAGACGGCACAAGAGGCCACCAAGATCGCCCCAAGGCGGCCTCCGAGGTCCCCAAGAGGGACCCGCGAGGGGGGACACGGACTTACATATCGAGCCGTTTCCTCTACGACCGCCCCGAGACTGCAAGTAGGCCCCCACGATGCCCGCAAGGCCCCGGGAGGCCCCCGAGACACCCCCAAGAGGCCCCCAACAAGCCCCAAAGAGACCTCCGAGAATCTCCCAGGAGACCTTCAAGAAGCTTCTAATAAGCCCTTCAAGAGCCCCCTCGAGGCTGGCAAACGACCTCTTGTCCACACTCAGCCGAGGTGGCACTAGATCCGCCGCTCCCGTTTGATGTATCAGAAATGGTTGCCTGGCGTGCCGACTGTTTGACTGTTTAGTCTTAAGCATTCAAACTGTCATCTGGCCCAACCCGCCAACTCCGCGGAAACTGTGCAGTCCATGGGCCTCCCGCTACAGACGGCCCAATGGTGGCTTCCAAGACGGCGAAGATGGCCCAAGCGAGCCAATGATAGCCCCAAGATGTCTCCAAACTTGCACATGTTGGACCCAATCCAGCCCACTATTCCACCCAGACGGCTCAAGAGGCACCCAGGACGCCCCCAATAAGCTCCCAAGACGACCAACAGGAGGCCAACATCTTAGATGTCTCAAACTGTTTGAATGGTTTCAACGTTCTCGCCTTGTCGGGCTTCCGACGCTCCAAAGACGGCCTCATCCGCCTAAAACATCGCGCCAGGACAACCCAAGAGGTCACCAGGAGGCCATGACAACGGCACACAGACTTCCAAGACAGCCCTAAAGCGCCGAAAGAAGGACCCACGACTGCCCAGAGAAGCCTCCGAGACGGCACCCGAAAGCCAAGAGGTCCCTTAGAGGCCCCCAAGAGGTTCCCCTGAAGCCTCGAGGGCGGCCTCAACAGGCATTATGTTCCTGCTTCTCCTCCCTCTCCTCCTCTTCCTCGTCCTCCTCCTCTTCCTCCTCCTCCTCCATGGCATCTCCCGAGTATTCCCGAAAAGGGGTTCCACAACGGCGGGGGAACACACCGACCAATAGCTTTGCCAGACTCTGGCCCAACGTTTGGCCGCATGGATGGTTCCAAAGGCAGGGGGCGACAGTGTTTCGCCGTAGGCATCTTCGACGGCCGAAGATTGCCTCACGACGGCCCGAAAAGCCCCTGAGGCGCTTCAAGTTGCTCTAAGTGGAGCTAAATGAGGCCCTCAGGAAGCTACTCACCATCAGGCCCACAAGATATTTGAACGAGTTTCGAGTCCTGTCCTGTCGGGCCTCCGCGTGCGACGGCCCCCACAGGCCTCCAAAACGGCCTCAGAAGTCTCTATAGGGTCCCAAGACGGGGCGAGATGACCCCAAGACGGCCCCAGAGGGCCCCAAGACGAGCCGAGAGGGCCCCAAGGCGGCCCAAGATGCCCCCAGGACGGCCTGACGAGGGCCCCGACACGGCCCCAGGGACCTCCAAAACGGCCCTATATCATCCCAAGAGGGCCACAAGGCGGCCCAGTGAAGCCCAGGACGGCTTCCGAAGGCGAATATGCCCTTTAGAAACCCACGTAGGCTCCCAATATGCCTCTGGAGGCCCCCGATAGCCCCTCAGATGCACTAGGAAGCCCCGAGAAGCCCCAAAGATGCATCCTCTCCCTCGTCCTCCTCCCCCTTCTCCTTTTCCTCCGCCTCCTCCTCCTTCTCCTCCTCCTCTCAATCCTCCTCCCCCAATTTTCCTCCAACGGTTTCCACAACAGCTGGGGGAATACACAGCCAAGCAGCATGGCCAGCTCTCGGCCCAACTTACGGCCACATGAAGGTTTCCCAACGGGAGAGGCCACGGTGACTCGCCGTAGGCGTCTTCCATAACAATTATCGTTCTGATTGTCGCAATTGTAAGCGTTGTCTGCCAACAATAATACGGATATGTCGCCATTGACCGCAGAATCGACATCGCCCACCGATACACATGGATCCGGACATCGAAGATGGATGGCTGTCTCAGTGGCTGTGCCAGAGGGGTCGCCATTGCAATCGCTGCTTGCTGGGATGATACGCACTTTGTCATCTGCACTGAGACCCCAACCCGTGTACTCAAATCTGAAAGTAACATGAGTGGAGACCTCCCATGTCTGCCCCGGGCTTGGCCCGCGCAGTGTGATATGCTGAGTGAAGACCCAATGAGCATCCATGCAATCCCCAGTCGAATTGGCGCCCTGGTCGTCAATGAAGGCGCAATAACATATGGCAATATAACCAGGTCGCTTTACAATAATCTGGTTGGCGCTATTCCCGCTATTGAAAAGAAGCCTCTGACCATCTGGGGACGCAGTGCCTGCGAAACTGGCCTTCGCCACCTCCCAAGATGTTAGCCCGCCCAGGAGGTCAGCGTCGTACTCTGAGGACGCGCAAAACACGTCATCTGCCTCCAACATGTGATCACTCACGAGCTTGATAACTCCATTCGGTTGTAAAGCCATCGCCCCATAGTCCTCTGGAGGCCTGTAGAAACCGATGATTCCGGGCTGCATCGCGTACTCCACCAAGAACTCCTGAGTGCATACCAACAGTTGGGGGGAACCCAGCCAATGGGGTACCGCGAAACGTGCTGCTTCGGTCTCCGGTTGCCGATCTGGCCAATGGCGGCGTTGTGAAAGCAAGCACATAAACCCAGGCCATGCCTGGAGACCATCGAAGCGGTGCTGAGCCTACACACGCGGCTTTGATTGCGTGCCCCCCGCGGCCAAAATCTGCACGGAGTCTCCCCAATGTTCCTGAGCTTCTCGGGTAACCGCGCGGCCATGAACTCAAAACGTCTCGGAACCTGGTCGTGAAAGCTTGTGTCTCACGCCCCCCCCCCCGAGCGGAGGCCCCCCCCGTTGGATGAGCAACCCTCCTCCTGGGCACTGGAATTGTCATTGCTCGTGCTGACCAGCTGGAAGGGAGCAAAGCGAAACTGGCCGACCTTAAACCAATTGCCCTCGACGCTGCACGCGCCGTCGCAGTAGCATACATCCCACATGTAGCCGCTCGTGCCGCTGCGCATCTCGTGGCTGGAGCTGCCAATCACAAAGAGGAACCCCGACCCGTTCGCGCCGAAAGCACCGCCGCCCCAAGAGTTCCACAGCTTGTGATCCTTGCAACCCCGCTATCTATAATGCATTCCCGACGCAAACGTGGGGATATTCTTGCTGCTAGCGTGGCGCTCCGCCTCACTCAAACACCTGCCCAGCTACCCCCTGCCTTCGCCCCCCGTAACCACTCAGAGTCAGGCAACACACTCCAACACCTACTGACCCACAATTTAATTACAATCGCGCCCAGACTCACTCACACTCAGACCCATTCATACGCAGCCTCACTCACACTCAGACTTGCTCGTGCTCATTTTCTGCCACCATTCACCCGCATCCAGGCTCACTAAGAGTCGATGACACTCACATCACGAGGTAGGCGAGTCCTAGCAGAACATCATGACGATCGCGGTATAGAAACCATCGCACTCGGGCCTTCTGCAGAAAAGCGGCCATATTGTAGTTCATGGGCCCGCTCACGTCCAGATCGGTGGGACATCTCGAGCATGGGTGCAGATTTCGGAAGTAGGTCTGTCTATATTTAAAGGCCCCATTGCTACCACGATGCATCGCACATCGCGGTCGGACCTCCCAACATGCAGTCGCCAGGGGTCAGGTATTATGGCTGTTTTGGAATACAGAGATGTCTCTGATCGGAGGCCTTGGACCATCGCGATGTGGCAAGCGTCGCGCTCGGGCCTTTCACATACAATGATTATATTCTGAATTGCGCATGGCGCATGTATTTTTGATCGGAAGCCAATGGTGACCGTGCTGTAGTAGGCATCGTCCTCGGGGATAGGTATCCAGGGGGAGCCGGCAGGTGGTACTACTTGGGTCCGTCGGTTCGCGCACAGAGTTGTGGGACCTTGGCCCTGTAGAATTTCGACACCCTTGATCGCATCGCCCTCGGGCCTCCTACGGAGAACGTCACCAAGGAGTACTACACGGGTCCATCCGCGCCCAGATTGGTGGGACGGGTCCATTCGCGCCCGGCTTGGTGGGATCTTTTAAATTCAGCGCTAATGTTCAGATGTAGACGTGTCTCATATCAAAGCCCCATGGTCACCGTGATGTAACAATCATCGCGCTCGGACCTCCTACGTTGGAACCGCCAGGGGGTATTACACGCGCCTGTTCGCGTTGAGATTGGTGGGGCCTCTCAAACAAAATTGTGATGTTCGGCGGTCGCCATGTCTCTCACCAAAGCCCCACCGCGGTATACCAAGCGTCGCGCTCGGGCCTCCGGTGGGGGAGCCGTCAGGGGGCACGTAGCCCGCATCCAGACTGGTGGCCCTTTCATGTAGAACGCCCGATCTGGAACGTAGACGTATCTCCCCAGCACCGTTTCGTTGAGAAGGGCTCTTATCTTATGAGGACTTCCGACGAGTCCCAAAAGGGGAACGGGAAGCCAGATACCGCCCCGTGCGGTGGTCCTGCGGCGGTTCTCGCCTCAATGTGGGCTCCATCTTTGTGAATTCTTGTATATGGTCACGATCTCGCCAAAATGCTGGTTAGCGTTTCGGTCTGCACGGCCACGATCTCGTGCCGCATGTTCACTAAAGCGTGCATGGTCGTTCTCTCGCCCCGACATAAACAATAAGGTGCACATGGCCGTGTTCTTGCCCCAATGCCAGCCACATGTTTGGTCCGGACGGCCACGATCCCTTGTAACACATACACTGACATGCACATGGCCGTGTTCTCACTCCTGTCCCGGCTGCTCTCACCCCTGTCCCGCCTTTTCATCTTTGCTGTTTTTAGAACGCTTTGCTGAACTAGTTTGCACAATCCCACGATCACCGCGATGTGAGGGGCCTGGCGCTCGGGGGCCTCATAGGCGTGCAGACCTGGTGCGTTGCATGGGGAAGCTCCTGGAAGCCCCAAAAGCCACCAGACGCCCGAGGAAACGCCAGGAAACCAGATGAAACCCTGTGAAGACCCAGGAAGCTCCAAAAGCCGTCAGCAAGCCCCAGGAGACCACAAGATGCCAAGGATTTCCAAAAGACCTCCCGCGAAGTCTTCAGGACCCCAGGGGATGCCACCGCTCATACTCAGAACTACTCATAACCCAAACGATTCCCAATGAATTCGATTCATCCTCAGAGCCGCCAGTAGTCAACAACACCTCAGACACCCACACTCATACGAAGTAGTACACAACCGATCATACGCAAGCGCAGTCACACCAACACCCGTTCTTATCCAAACGCATTCGTACCCAAACCTTTCCATGCTGAGACGCATGTCCTGGACCACTCATATTCCGATGCACTCACACTCAGACACACCCACCCCCCATGCTCACACATCCGCTGATCCACTCATGCTCGGACCTGCTCATACTCAGAGCCCCCTCGTACCTAAAAGCCACAACAATGTCGCCCCATTCGCCCCTTCAACGTTGCCCCCCTTCACTGTCAAAGCATGGCGAAGCACGGTCTGAGGGTGCGACTCGGAAGCTACACGGTGGTCGACATTGGAGGGGCGGCGCCAACAGCTACGCGGCAGGCAATGTCACCCAAACCCAGAACATCACATCGACAAGGAAATCGCGTAACACATTTGCGAGGGTAATATTGTCGAGGGTAGCTCGTTTCGGAATGCCTGATCGCGCATTTCCTCAATACCACTTCACCCGCATGTTGCGAACCAAGCTCACTCCCAGGAATACAAGAGGCCCGAGAGGGTTTCCCCCAGAAGCCTCGAGGGCCCTGCGGTTTCATTCCATGCTCGCCGCTGCCATTTTTATTTCGAACTAAGACCCTTGGCCTTAGAGCTACGCCCCTCGCGAGGCCGCGAGTAGGAAGATTCATCGACGATCTGCCACATCACAGTGGCAGCTTGGAGCGAGTCTCAGCTGCCTGGCGCCGCGCGCCATTTCATATCCCGGCGCCGCCCGCCATCCCACTGCGCAGCCACGACGAAGCCGTCGCGACCCACGGAATCGAAGCCCAGCAGCAGCTTCCACCTCGCGCTGTTGCTCAGCGCCTACGCCAGCGTCAGCGACGCTATCAACGCCTACTTCTCCTGCGACAGTGTCAGCGACGCCGCCATCAACGCCTACCCTGCCAACTCCGACGCCAGCGTCAACGACGCTAGCACCTGCGCCTCCAACGGCTACTTCCCTTACGTCAGCGTCAGCAACGCCCGCGTCAACGCCTATTTCTCTCACGACAGCGTCAGCGACGCCGTCATCAACGACTATTTCGCCTACTTCTCCTAGATCAGCGCCAGCGGCGCCGACTTCAGCGCCTACTTCTCCCACGCCAGCGTCAGCGACGTAAGCTTCAACGCCTACTTCTCCTGGGCCAGCGTCAGCGACGCAAGCATCAGCGCCTGCCTCTCCAGCGCCAGCGTCAGCGACGCCAGCATCAACGCCTACTTCTCCAACGCCAGCGTCAGCGACGCAAGCGTCAACGCCTACTTCTCTTACGCCAGCGACGCCAGCATCAACGCCTACCTCAACGCCAGTGTCAGCGACGCGGCTCACTATCTCATTCTTGACAACATGACAGACAACTACACATACAGCGCCATCCTCACCTGGAATGGCGATCCGGCAAAGTCGAGAGATTACAAGCAGGAGGTTAGGCTCTGGAAGCTCAATGAGAACCTCGCCGTGGCTCACAGTCTCGCATCGAAGCTCGTGCTGAAGCTAAGCGGGACAGCCCGAGGTTTCAGCGCTAAATATGACGGAGGCGCAGCTGCATCCTGCAGCCGCGGCGGACATCGGAGACCCCGATGACAAGAAGCGCAATAGAAACCAGGTCGGCATCGAGAATGTGCTGCAACACCTGGAGGCTAGCTTGGGTCAGCAGAAACCCGTGCAGAAGGGCGACTCTTGAGAAGTTCTTCGAGTCGGCTCAACATCGCCGACGGCGAGGTGAACGCATGACGGACTGGCTCATCCGCTTCGAGACTGGACTGCAGCAGCTACGCGAGAACGAGGTGGACCTCAACGCGCTGGACGACGTGGCGGGATGGTTCCTGCTGCGCAAGGCTGGGCTCACGGCAGAGCGCCGCGAGCGCGTCGTGGGCAACCAGCCGGACGAGCACTACGGCTACCAGCGCATCCGCGGGCTGCTGGTCAAGATGTTCCCGGACATACATACGTCGGAGCGCCGCGCCCCCCCGCCGCGGTCATGGACCAACCAGTCGCGCCCACAAGGCGGCTGGCGTAGCAACGCTTCCTCCGGCCGCGGGGGGCGCACTACCAACGTCGTCGACGAACCGCGCGACGAGAACGACGGAGAGCAAGAGGAGGGCGACGAGGCCGAGGCCGAAGTCCAGGACATCGTTCGCCAGGAGCTCGAGGCTTTCAGCGCCGAGCGAGTCCTCCAACGTAGACATCTCCGAACTGTTCGACGGCGACGACTCTGCCAGGGTCGAAGCTGCCGCAGCGGAACTTGCCGCTATTCCCGAGGCAAGTCCGCGCCGAACCGCCGCCCGACCAAGCTACAGAGCTGGGTCGACCAGCGCAAGAGGAACACTTATTGCTGGGACTGCGGCGAGACCGGACACTGGACAGGGGGCAAGGAGTGCCCCACGCCAGGTCCTCGCAAGTTCGCGCCCAAGGACGGCAAGTCGAAGGGCGGTGGACGAGGAGGTCGCGGAAGCCGTCCTCAGCGCCAGGCGCACATCACCGAGCAGGTCCAGTTCGCGGACGAGGAGATCGCCCTGCACCCGCAGGGACCAGTCACGCCGCCCCCGGAGACTTGCGTCTCGGAGCGGCTCATCCACCACCTGCCGCACGTGAACGTCGCGATCGGCAGTGACAAGCCAGTGGACGAAGGCGTCGGCGTGGTCGACGCCGCCTGCCTTTTCTGCGTCTCGGGCAAGAAATGGTACGACAACTACAAGGACATCCTCACGAGGATGGGGCTTGCCAACCAGATCCTCGAGGAGCCGGAGGACGAGGTCTACAGGCTCGGCAACGGAGGTGCACTCCCAAAAAGATCGGCATTTCTCTCTGGAAGGGCCAGATCCGCATCGGGAACGCCACCCAGAAGCTCACCACGAGCGCCGCGGGCCACCCGCAATCAAATTGCAGCCAGAAGACTGGCAAGGCATCGAGGACGCCGGCATGGAGCAACCGCCCAGCGCGGCCAGCTCGTCCGGAAGGAAGCGGCAGCTGGACAAGACCCTATACGTAGAGGTCGAGAAGACGCTCGACCGATGGGATCGGAAGACGAGGACGGGTGACCAGCCCACGGTCAACAACACTACCAGGGCCAGCGCGCTGATCGACACCATCAACAACCTCGTCACGAAGAAGGAGCTGAACGTTCCGAGACGTGTCCAGACTCGGTGACCGAAGGGGTCGCGGCTGCTTTCGGCCGTAGCCTCAGCCCTGGTCTGCTGCCCCACCGCAGCTCCAGCTCCGAACCTCGCGCTAGCGACGCTGCCGCAGACGACCTACCCCACGACGTGCGTGACCGAGCCCCCGCAGGACTGCATCGCCTGTGGCGAGACGACCCTCGAGGCCTGCAGCCGCCAAGGTCTATGCTCGGACTGCGTTTTCGGCACTCCCGTAACCCTGAGCCACGGCCAGGACGCCATCGCCAACGGCTGCCTCGGACCCGAGGCCAACATCGTGGAGGAGGAGCAGCTGCGCGTGAGGGCGCTCAAGAAGGGGACGAAGCCGCAGCTGATCGCTGGCAAGCGTTCAGTCTTCGTCACCAGCAAGAGCAGCATCCAACCGCGCAAGATCGGCCAGGCCTTGATTACCAACCTGGCCAAGTCTACAACCAAATCCAGCCCAACCTCCATAGCGAACAGCACCGTGCTCTACGAGCGGTGCTGCAAACTGGACAGCAAGCTCAGCGCCGTCTGGAAAGAAGAAAGGAGGAGCTGCTTTCAGGTGTGGTCTTCCAGGCTTCGACCTCTCCAAACAGTTCGTGGTCCAGAAGCTGGAGGGCAGGATCCGGAAGCACCTTGCCGCAGGCAAGAGTGTGCGAGTTCACGCTGCGTTTCCATGCCAGCCGTGGACATCACTACAACGACTCGTCGTCAAGATCGGCCCGAGTAAGATCCCCAAATTAAAACAGGATCGGGCCAATTCCAAGCAAATGATCGGCCTGTTCCTGCAGTCAGTGTCACGGCTGAGCAAGGAGTTCGGCGCCCAGCTCGCCGTCTCGTTCGAGTGGCCAAGGTACTGCGACGGATGGGACCCCAACAAGGACGCCATTGCCAAGCAGCTGAAGGAGCAGCTCCCGCGCGTCGTGGACTTCGACGGCTGCGCGTTCAACCTCAAGACAAAGAACGGGGCCCACATCAAGAAGCCGTGGCGGATCATCACCGACCATTTCGGGTTCGGCGACTCGCTCAGGCGCTTCTGCAGCGGGGGGCACCCACGCGCAGAGGCCCGCAGGAAGGATGCGAAGCGCAGCGAGAATTACACGACCAAGCTCGTGACGGTGCTAGCCGAGCAGCGGCGACGTCCGAACCGCCGACCTGCACGAGAAGCTCACCCTACATCGACGACGAGAAGGGCAAGAAGAAGGACGGTTCCAGCCGCCGCAGCCGCTCAGGAGCCAGCGCTCACGGCCGCGGAGGAGCGGACACTACGGTCCGCCATCATGCATCTCCACGTGAACGCGGGGCACCCGTCCAACAATTCACTTGCCCGAGCCATTCGTGCGACTGGTGGATCGCAAAGATCCATCGATATGGCTCTCAACCTCTTCTGCGAGGCTTGTGCAGCACATCGGCGACCACTACCTCACCTACCGGGGCGGATCAGGCTGGACAGGGACTTCAACGACTCCATCGGAGTGGACCTGTTCACCCTGGCCGACTACGCTGGCAACCAGCTGGTCTACCTCAATGTGGTCGACCTGGCCTCAGGACTTACGACGTGCGGCACTGTCGCATCAAGGCGCCCATCGGTTGTTTTCGCTCGACTCTTGCAGATTCGGATCACGCCTTCTGGCGCGCCTCAGCGAGTCATATTTGATGGAGGAGGCGAGTTCGAGCGAGAGTTCTCCATGGAACTCGAGGGCATGGGTTGCCGCCTGATGACGACATCTGCGGCGACGCCGCAGCATAATGCTACCGTGGAACGTCATGGAGGGATGTGGAAGGTGCACGCGAGGAAGCTGATCGACCAGTTCAGCATCAGCTTCGACCAGCCCGCGGCCGCTCACAAAATCCAATGGATGATCGCCTCCGTGTGCTGGGCCAGGAACAGCCAGGTCAACTCCACGGGCTACTCGCCGTCGCAGCGGGTGCTCGGGCGAGGCCTTCGCCTCCCGCATGTCTTGCTGGACAACGCCGGCAGGCTGCCCCTGCGCGAGCGCATCGTGTCCGACAAGCCGTTCTCGGACAGGACCGCCATCATGAACGCCGAGCAGACCTCCATGCACCATCTGAGATTCAACCGGTGCCTAGGGCGCTGCTGGCCCGATCTCGGGCAGATGGAGCTCAGCGCGCCAGCGACGTCTACCAGGCGGGCGATCAGGTGCACTACTGGAGGAGCAACGGCAAGCCCAAAAGAGAATGGGCCTTGCAGTGGCACGGGCCCGCCGTCATCATCGGGTTCGAGGGCGCATCGAACGCGCGGGTCAGCCACCGCTCCGCGACCGTGAAAATCAACCGTGGACACCTGCGCCACGCCACGGCCGCGGAACTCGTTCCGCGGGGACAAAGGCTGAACGCGCTGAACAGCAACCACCCGCCTGGACCTCCGCCAGGCGCCCCGCCGGGGACCTCCGGGCCCGCACCTCCTCCAGGCTCTGGAGGGGGCGGCGGCGACGCAGGCGGCGGAACCCCGCCGCCCCGTCCTGATGAAGGAGGAGGCCCTGCTGGACCGGCACCGCCAGACGCCGACGACGACATGTCCCTCGACCTGACAGGACCGACACCGAAGAAGCGCCCCCGCAGTGACAGTCAGCCTCCCGCGCCACCAGCGCCACCAGCACCCGATCAGCAGCCGGCCATCCAGCAACACAACTTCGGCAACATCGAGCACTCCGAAGCGAACCAGCGTGCTCATAAGTACGCCGAGTGGCTGGCACGCTGCCAAGGAGACGGCGATTTCACAACCAGTAGAGGAGCCAGCGGTTGTGGAGGACTGGCCACGCCGCCTTCGGGAGGAGACGCACAGCAGCCCCCGCCGCCGCCGCCGCCAGCGGAGCCGCCGCCGCCGCCAGCGGCCGCCGACCCGCCGGCGCCAGCCTCAGACTCAGGCGACGCTGCCGCTCCTGCAGCCACTTCCGCCGCTGCTGCCGCAGATTTTCGAACTCCTGAACCTGCCCCCCAGGGCCAGGTCGACGACGACATCGAGTCCGATGGCTCGGACATGATTCGAGAAGGGGCCAAGATTGCGGAGGAGCAGGCGCGCCGGGAGACGGCGTCGCGGCGCCCGCCGGACACCGAGAACCAGCGCGGCACCGAGACGCAGCGCCACGAGCAACAGGAGAACGCATCGGTGGCACTGCAACGCGACCGCCAGCACGAGTTCGCCCCGCGAGCGCGCTGCCAAGCGCAATGATATCTTGGACGATCTGCCCAAGTGTTCCAAGAGGCCGAAGGACGCGAACAAGGTCGACCTCTACCTAGACAACTACTTCCAGAAACACGCGGACGAGCTCTACGCAAGCACACGACTCCGCGAAGCTTTGCTCACGGGCAACGCGACCGCCAAGGAGCTCAAGTACGACGCGCTGAGCGCCACCGAGAAGCAGAACATGGACGCCGCCATGAAGACCGAGTGGTCCAAGTGGACGGAGTTCGGCGCCTACAAGAAGCTCCCGCCCAAGGAGCTGAAGGAGATCCTGCGGCGCAACCTGGCATGCGCCCTGCGGGCGCACGCTGGGTGCTGACCAGCAAGGGCCAGAACATCATAAAGGCACGCCTGGTCGCGCAGGGTTGCCAGGAGGACAGGTCGCAGATCAGGGCGGACGCGCCTGCGGGGTCCACGGGCGCGCTGTGCCTGACCCTGGCCGCCGCGGCCCAGAAAGACTGGGACATCTCGTCCTACGACGCGATGACGGCCTACCTGCAGTCGGGTAGCATTGAGAGGCTGCTGCTCCTGCGCATGCCGGCCAAGAACCCGCCGCTGGGGACCCAGCCCGGCGAGATCGCGATGGCCACGGGCGCGATCTACGGGGCGCGCGACGCCAGGAGGCAGCGGTACCTCTACGCGCAGAAGGTCTTCGCCGAGCACGGCCTCGTGGAGAGCAAGCTCGAGAAGGGCCTCCACTACTTCTACGAAGAAGGTGGGCTCGCCGCGGTGGTCCACTCACACGTGGGCGACTTCCTTATCGCCCAGCGCAACAACTCCACCAAGCGGAAGACCACTATCGCATCGCTGGGGAAGAAGCTGCACCTCAAGCCAGTCGAAGGGGTCATCAAGTACTGC
Source organism: Prorocentrum cordatum (assembly GCA_963575745.1). Lineage (NCBI taxonomy): Eukaryota > Dinophyceae > Prorocentrales > Prorocentraceae > Prorocentrum > Prorocentrum cordatum. The sequence goes on from CAUYUJ010001014.1 coordinate 581,057, forward strand.
GGACGTACGATTACCAAGCTCGACGACGAGTTCCGCGTGGCCCAGGCCACCGCTGCCGCGCAGGTGGACTACGTCGACTTGAAGGCCCAGAAGGGCCGAGGTGCTGAACCGGCTCACCGCCACCGAGGTGACGAGCTACCACCACACGCTCGGGCAGCTGCTGTGGCTAGCAATGCAGACCCGGGTGGACATCGCCTGCCCGGTGAGCTTCGCAGCTCGACGCACCAACGTCGCTACCGTGGCCGACGCGAAGACGCTCAACAAGACCGTCGCCCATGTGCACTCCACCGCGAACTTCGCGATCGTGCTCAAGCGAAAGCTCGTCGACCTGAAGACGGCCATCGCCGCGTGCTTCAGCGACGCCGCGTTCGCCAACGTGGACGGCGTCAAGAACCAGTGGGGCATGGTGATGGGGCTCACCCATCGCCCGCGCGACGTCGTCGGCGGCCGCTACGACCTGTGCCCGCCCGTCGCCTGGCACTCCGGCACAGTCGAGAGGTCGGTGAAGTCGACCATCGCTGCCGAGGGCTACGCTACCCTCGAGGGGTCGAAGACCAACATGTGGTTCCGACAGTTGCTGACTGAGGCCTACAATCCCAAGACGGCGCTCAAGCATATCGACGTGCTCGCCGACAAGCGCCATGGGGAGATCTACAGCGACAGCAAGGGTCTCGTGACGTACATCGCTTCAGATGTGGGCCAAGCCACCGACAAGCGGTTCCGCATCGTCGCCTCCATGATCAAGGAGGCACTGCACCCCAACGGTGCGCTCAAGCTCAGCTGGATCCCGACCTGGGCCATGGTCGCGGACGCCTTGACGAAGACGATGGAGGCTGGCGTCCTGCTGTCTTTCGGAGCCGGCAAACACACCTGCGGGACCCGGCAGCCACACACTGCCATGCTCGCCTCGGTCCTGTTCACCTGCCTCGGCAAGGTCAAAGGACAGCCTACGCCTACGCCGACTAGGCAGGACTACAGCTTCTACATCTGCCTGCTGACGTTCACGCTGGTCCTCGGCATGACTATCGGTTTCGGCATCTTCATGACGCTCTGGGCGATCCTGAGGCAGAACAGTGCGATCGCCAACGAGGAGAGCGTCGCCGAGGCGAAGGCCATGGGCGAGCACCCTGGCTGGGACGGCCGCATGCTCGGCCGACGCCGCAAGGTGCCACCTACCATCCCAGAGGGCCGTGATCACGATGGTGACATCACGATGTCCCACGCGGACGTGTTCAGCAGCGCACAGGCATCAAGTTCAGTAGCATCCGCTGCGATGCAGCAGCCGCCGCCACCACAGGCACGACAGAGCCACCACCTGCCTGCGCACCGCCATCACCGTATACTGCAGCATCAACACGGGGATCTGGACGATCAAGATCAGCAAAGTCGCAGGGAATCTCGGCCCCCGCATCACCAACCGTTGTTTCTGTGACGAGTTCATCGAGTTCCGTGTCAGCTTCATCTGCCAGTCTTGAATCATGGAGCGGCTCCTCACCGACGGTGCAGCCGAATGACATGCTCAGTTGCGTGACCGGCATTCCTCACCATGATGTGGTCATTGGCCACAACCCGCACAGTGTTTGCATCACTTGCAAGACTTGCAAGAAGCACGCGTCGTGGCTGCTTCGGCATTATCCTTACGGCAACCCCGGCTTCACGATTTTCCCGGAAAGTGCGATGAACGATCTCAAGGGCCGCTGGTGGAAGCTCACAGGCAGAGACGCTTGGCGAGGATCCGACCTGACGGACAAACCGGCGAAGCGAAAGAAAGAAAAGTGAACCCCGCTTGGTTTTCGGACGGCAGATTGGCCGATCGGACCGGCAATATTCTGTTGTTCAGATTTTACGCCCGGCATAGATTAATGCATTCCGCATTGTTGCTCAAATTTCTACGCCCGAGAAAGATTCTACGCATTCCGCATTGCCGCTTAGATTCTATGCCCGGCCAAAGATCCACACGCAAGCCCGCGTTTTTTTGGGGGGAGCTTCATTCATTCAGCGCGCGCAGTTTTTTATTTATCTAGATGTGATGACGATCACACCCGTTCAGTATTTAGATATTATCTCGAGATAAGATGGCTATATATTTGGTTGCTGCCGCATCGCGATCGAACTCTTGCCATCGCTTGTATGCCGTGCAGGCCGTTTGTTTGCTGTAGATTATCTCGATGATCATCTCCCTGTTTACAACGAAGTTTCCTGCGAGTGACTTGTCGTAGTCCCCGCTCAGGCGCCCGACAAAGGGTCTGCGCCGACGGCGACCAGGAGGAGCGCGAATCAAGCTCACCCCCCAGGAATGCAAGAGGCCCGAGAGGGTCCCCCCCCGACGCCTCGAGGGCCCTGCGGTTTCACTCCTTGCTCGCTGCTGCCATTTTAATTTCGAACTAGGGCCCTTGGCCTTGGAGCTACGCCCCTTGCGAGGCCGCGAGTAAGAAGACTCGTCGACGATCTTCCATATCACACATGTTGCATGAGTCTCTCCATTCCTCTGCCCCCCTGAATACTTCTTCTGCGCGTGCCGGTTCGGCTCCAGGGGCCTGCCAGGCCATGGCTGCCCTCGACTTGGATGGCCCCCCGCCGCGCGGGCAAGACCTGAATGGCCAATGCGTTTGATGGGCGCGCATGGTCTTTCCGTCCGAGGACACCGCGCGGTGGCGGCGCAGGGGATCAAGGCGCCGTCGGACTTCAGTCTGGGAACCTCCAGGGAGGCATGCGTTGCCGCCCGTGCCCACTGCGGCATTGGGCATTGAAGTCGTCGACATCGTCTGCTTCCAAAAGCCGCAGTCGGACGGCCGCCATCGCTTGAACCTGTTCGTGCTGAGTGGCACGCCGTGCAGGTGGTTGCCACTGGCCACTCGTCTCCTTGGCCACCACAGGACCCACGTCGGGTTTGGAAGGAACATCAAGACGGGGCCTGGATGGGGGTCATTTACGGCACGGCCGCTTCTGAGCACAAGCCGTTGCCAGGCTTGGGCGGGGAGCGCCAGCGCGCCAGCAGCGGCGCAAGGCCAGCGCGCCCACGCCGGCGGGCCAAGTCGCCCCTCGCAGGCTACAGTGCATACTGCATGAAAGCGAACGCTACGCACATGCACATTCCCCCCCTCCCCCAAGTCAGACCGGATATCCTGGGAGAGCGATTCCTCGGCCACGCGCGAACGCAGCGCACGTTCACAAACTACGCAGGTGGCAAGACCTGGCGGTGCCTGTCAGCGCCGCCCAGCTGGCCAACAAAGGAACGGGCTGGTGCAACGCTTGCTCGCGTCATTTTTCCAGGAACGCCACTCGCAACCGAGCGGGCTTGTGGGGGCGCACAACAATACCGTGCAATGAGCTTGCCTGGCTCCTTATATGCCCTGGTTGACCACAAGCAGTATATCAGAGTTGGGTTTGGAAGCCATACTACGAGGACGATACAAGGCATGGCTTGGCTGGAATGCCCTAGGCCTGGGCCCGACCCCAACAAGCGCGCATTCGCATGGCCAGCATGGAGCAGGCCCCAATCGCGAGCCACGCAGCGACCGAAGGTCTTCACCGTCCACGTCGTGGTTGCTCAGCGAAAAGCGCCGTCGCCATTCGCGCCGCCGCGCAAATTTGCTCACCTCGCGGGGTAGCGCGCGCAACACGTGACTTCTTTTATCTCGGCGTCGGCCGAGCGAAGTGCTGCGAATTGCCATGCGCAGCCCTCCCTCTTCGCGCGGAGCGCGAGCGATTTTTTCTAACTACAACAACGAAGCTGCTTCCTTGTCTCGGCGCACGCCGAGCGCCATTTTCTCTTGTATCCAACAACCAGCCAGGGGCTCCTTGAATGGGCGGCAGCCGAACTTTTGCGGCGACGTGCAATCCGCTGCCCTCTCTCGCGCGGAGCGCGAAGCTTTTTCTCGGCGTCAGCCGATTCTTTTTTGCGAACATCACTTGCCAGCGACCCCCCCCCTTCCCTTCGCACAGCCGAACGATTCCTGCCAATTAAAACTAGTTGCGCTCTTATCTCGCGCGGAGCGCGAGATGCTCCCACAAGGGTGCCAATTGGCTCGGTGCCAGCCCAAGTATTTTGTGAACTCCAACAACCAAGGGGGCCACGGCGCAAGTCTGGAAAGCGCTGGGCCAACCTAAGCGCAAGGGTCTGCGAGGACCCGGGACCGGCAAATCGCGCGGTTTCCCGCAGGTCGCACCGGCCCCGCAAACCCGACAAGCCACATGGGCCCCACAGGCCCCGCAAGCCCCATGGGACCTATACGTCGCACAAGCCCCACGGTTCCCACATGTCGCAAGCCCCACGGGCCCCCACTTATCCCACAAGCCCCGCAGACCGCGACGCGCGTGGGCCGGGGGCCCAGGCGCGCGCGGCCAGGCACCCGTGGCGCGCGAGGCTCGGGGCCTGCGACGCACTGAACCGACCGAAGCTCAAGGGGCTCGCGGCGCTCGGGATCGACGAGGCTGCGCGGTCTGCGAGGGCACGCCCTCGCTAGGCGCCACCAGTAATGCACGCGGGCGGGCGCGCCATGGCGCCCGCGGCGTGCGTGGGCGGGCGCGGCCAAGCGCCCGCGGCCCGCGCGCGCGGGCGCAGCCAGGCACTTGCGGCCTGCGGGCGCGCGCAGCCAGGCGCGCGCGCGCAATGCACGGACGGGCGCGACCAGGCACCCGCGGACCGCGTGGGCGGGCGCAGGCAGGCACCCGCGGCAGAAGCGCCAGGGCGCGCCCGGGCGCGTATAGGCGCTGCTGCGGGTGGCCGCAGCCACCAGTACGGTTCCCACGCGGACCCCCGCGCCCCCCCCGGTGGCTCGACGCAGCCGCCCGTCCCGCAGGGCGGGTGATGGGAAGAAAAAGCTGTCAGGGCTCCCCCGGGCACTCGGAGGTTTTTCCTACAGTGCGTCCTAGCGCTCCTGCGCGGCAAGCGTAGATGCGAAAATGTCTTGTGCGTTTTCTCGAAAGTGTGCCCGCGTTCGAAATCGCATTCTGCCTTTGCAGGCATGAGTGTCTCGGCGAGCGAGGTGGACTTTTGTTTTCCGGGCATGAGTGTCTCGGCGAGCGAGGTGGAATTTGTTTTTCTTCGACGTCGCAGTTTCGGAGGAAAAATGAAACGTACGTCGCAGTTTCGGAAGAAAAGTGAAACGTGCGTCGCAGCTTCGAGCCCAAATGGCGACGTCGCAGTTTCGGCCTCGAAAAAAAGTTGGGCGCGCGAGGTGTCTCGAGTGTCCTGAGAGGCTTTTTTTCCTGTGCGCGGAATGTCCGGCGCCGCGAAAATGCATTTTACTCCTATGCGTTGCGCGACGAAGCCCTCTCGAGACTCCTGTGGTTCCCCCGTCCAGGGCGTTCGAACGCGCGCGGGCAAACGCGCCCTCTCGTTGGCCGCGACAGGCCGCACGAGGCCGCACGAGGCCGCGCGCCCGTGCGCGATGCCAACTGCACCGCCGTCCCTCCGCTTCGCGCGCTGCACGCCAGCGGAGCATGCGCGACCCGCAGCGCCTCCTCGGCCGGCGTCAACACAGCATCTCCAACCAGTTCGCGCGCCCCCTGGCGAACCAGTCGAACCCGCCTTCCACAGGGCCGCCTTGCTCGCGGCGGCCCCGATGCGGGGGCGTGCTTTCGACTGCGCGCGACCGAAGCGCAGCTCCTGGACACCGAACCATCACGCCGCCATGGGTCCAGAAAAAAAGCGTGGGAGTGCTCTCGCCCGCGGCGCGCGCGCCTCGCCGTGCCTTCGCGCGCGCCAAGCCGTCTACGCAGTTCGCGCTGTCGTCGCCGTTGGCCGCGCGCTCGAGGCCACCCGCGCGGCGCGCGGCATCTTCGGCGCATTTTCCAAGCGACGCGCGGCTTGAGCGCGTCGCGGCGACGCCCAGAAGTCGCCGAGCGCGTGCCGCCGCGCGCGCGCGACTGCGCGTCGCGCACTTCGCCGCGCGATTGGCTTAGGACAACAGCGCGCTAAGTCGAAAATGGGAATTGAACGCGCGCCAAATGCCAATGTCAGTCCCCAGAGCCGCGAGGCGAACTCTTGATTTGAGAACCGCGGACCTCGCTGCGCGGTCGACGCCGCGCGCGTAGCTCCTCGTGCCGGATTGAAAACGCCTCGCGCCCAGCTGATATCCAGGATCGCAAACCTGGGCGCCGGTTGTGCTTCCAAGCAAAGTTGGCAACTTGACCGCGCCGACAACGCAGCGCTTGCCATGGAAACGCCGCCAAGCGCGTTGCACCGTGCTTCTCTTGGCGAAACTGCGGGAACACACACGCACTTAAAGTTGCGAGTCGGGGCCGCGCTCGTTAAAGGCGTACTTCGGTTACCAGACAACCGAACTTCTTCATTCCTACGAGGCAGACCTCGTCATGCACGCGCCGCCACGCGCGCCCGCTGTGCACTGGGCACCTCGTGTACATGTGGAAACCGCGCTTAAGTTGGCATCGGGAACGGACGACAGTCACTACATGGAACCATTCAGCTTTCAAAGCAATATGGCTTGATGAGTCTGTACGGCTATGTACAGGATGGCCGTGCGAGCCACTGCGCGTGCGAATATCAACAATAGCTTTCTTGCGCGCCAATGCAAAACGCTAGTTATTATGACAGCGTGGCGACTTATGCGTTCCCACCCGGTGAAGACACCGCCGCGCGCGCGCACCGCCCATGTCCTGCGCGCTCGGTGCATACAAAGGGGGCGCAAAAACGTCATGCTAAATTATCAAAGACTTTGGGCGCGAAAATGTAATATTTGAGTTCCCGCGCAAAGGTGGCGACTTATGCACTTCCACTGTGCACGAGCCTGCCATACAGGCGCGCTGATGCGCGCGCGGGCGACGCGCGTCACGCCCGAAAGCCGCGTGGCGACCGCTAAAAGTCTAATCTAGTTTCCAATCCACCATGGCCGCGTCCTCATTCCCAAAATCCAGGGTCCAACGCGCGAGCGGCCAAGTTCCCAGACAAAGTAAGGACATCAAAAACCTATGC
>CAUYUJ010001014.1:592993-643352 GCA_963575745.1 Prorocentrum cordatum
TATAGCATCCCCTGGGGATTCTAAAGCATCTCTTAATGATTCTACAGGAGACCCAGGGGAGTTGACACGATTCCCTGTATGATTCCGAAGGAGTCTGCAGCTCCGAGGTCGGCTCGGTGGAGCGCGCATAGTGTGAGCTCGTGGGAATACGTGGGCTGCCTTAAGGATCCCGAAGGATTCCAGCAGACTTTCTACGGTTTCCTGTGGCTTCCTGTGCTGGCCGTATGGCGCGTAGCGTTGCGTTGCGTTACGTTGCGTTGCGCGGGGCGGGGGGGCGGGCGCCACCGAGTGGTTTCGTCAACAACAAGAACGCAAGAAACAAAATCCCCACACGGATCCCCACTTCAGCCACGCACCCAAGGACAATGAATGACCGTTCGGCCCCCTCACTCTTATATATATATATATACACATATATATACAAGACTGCATTGGCGCTTCGCGCCATGCGCCTTGTTCCAGACGCTTCCCTGGCAAAACAATCAATCATCGCTTGTGGTAGCATAGGGACTTGAGGGTCTGCACGGGCGACCGGCGCCTGCTGACACCGCCCTCGTCCGATGCACTTGCACGCTTGTGCGCAGGCATGCTTTCCTATTCATCGTCGTTCCATGTCTTAGCTCCCCCCGTTGACCTCCTCCTGTGTGTTCCGCTCGTCATGGGGGAAGGTATGGAGAGGAAGGAGCTGCGTTTGGTTGTTGATCTGCCAATTCGAAGGGGGTCTCCCTACCCATTCTGTCCTCCTTACCTCCTCTTCCGCCTCCTCCGGGTGTTGAGCTCATCCGTTGAGGAAGTAAGGAGTCTTCCCATGACACGCCGAAGAACTCGCAATAGGTCGGAACGAATCGATTTGTGGTCGCTCCCTGACATTCAGGAAATCTTGGATCGTGGAAATTCGAATCTGTATCCCTTGCCTATCTCTCTCGATCTAGGAATGGGGACCGCGAGCCTGAAGCGTGGAACGAAGAGCGTCGGGTGAGCTCGATGCACTTCGCAGGAGAACCGCGTTTAGGTGTCGTCTTGGGGCGATATCGGTGGCCCATCGGGCCGGAATTGGACGCTGTAAAGGCCAACAAAGCGGGTATGCAAAACATGTTTATTTTCCCGAGGGAATGGGGCGTTTTTTGCTGCTTTGGGGTTCTCTGAACAGCCTTTTGGGGCGTTTTGGGGGCCTCTTGAAGCGCCCGTGTGCTGTCTTGGGTCTATTTTGCGCCTCTCCGATGACCCTTCTAATCGCCTTGAGTCTGCTCGCAAGGCCTGTCAATGCGCCCTGGGAGGGCCGGAAAGGCCAGCGAACCTTTTCCAAGGGCGTCCAGGGGGCCCCCGAACCGTCCGAAAGGGCGTCCCGGCCGTCCCTTGGAGGAGGATCCGGTTTAGGGGGGGGGTCCGGGGGGGGGGTCCCGGGTAATAAAAATATAAGAGTAGGAATATATATATATATATAGAGAGAGAGAGAGAGAGAAAGAGAGAGGGAGAGAGAGAGAAAGAGAGAGAGAGAGAACACACACATACGTGTATATATATACAGATATATATATATATAGAGAGAGAGAGAGAGAAAGAAAGAACAAAAAAGAAAGAGTGAGAGCGAGAGAGAGAGAGAGGAGAGAGCGCGAGAAAATATATGAACGACTGTTGAATTACCTCGACGTCCTGGCGGTCTCCACCAGGGAGCGTGGCGATATCAGGATTGACGCCCAAGGGAAGCATCAACATCGACTGGCCGTCAGACCACTCGTAAACGCCATGCACGGCGGAGCCACAGCCGCTTCCCGATGCCCATGAAGGCAAGTCGTTGGCGCCCTTCTGCGCCACCAACTTCAAACGGCTCGCCCCCGTCGCGTCACACGCGTCCGTCGGACACTCCACCCGGATGCTAAAAGCGTGCTGAGGAGAGACTCCAGTAAAATCTGGCTCGCATGTCGCGGCCCGAGCTCCGGTCAGGCAAACCTTGCTGATGTAGAAATGCAGGACGCCGACCTGCTGCACAAAGTACGTGTGGTCGGAGCAAGCACCACCTTCGGCCCCAGCTGCGTATCCGCCTGGACAGTAGCACGCTGCGACAGTCCGAGCTCTGAAGCCGTCGTTCCTGAGGTCGTTTCGGCCAACAGGGATGGTGATTCTGTCCTCATCTGCCAGCACAGACGCGGCGCCAGAGAAACAACTTCCTCTCGACATGCACAGAAAATCCGCAGGCTGCTCGTCGGGTGCAGCACACAACCTGGGCGTCACATTTGCAACGAGACCGCCATCGTCGTAAATGACACCAAACGCTTCCGACCACGATCCTCGCCCCAAGTCGCCCTTGTAGCCAGCGCCCGTGTAGCCGAAATCGACCGCGCAAGATGACAAGTTCCAATAATTGTCGTGCATGTTGCCGTATGCGCCCCGCAGTAGATAGCACCGGTATGGTCTCTTGGTGAGACACGTCTCGTCAAGGACACACTCAGACCTATTGTCGTACAAACCTGCGACAACCAGCCGTGGGGACAGGACGTCGGTGTCGTTTCCCAAGAAGTCTCCCTCGTGGGAATAGCAGAGGCGGTACTCGCCTCCCATCTTGAACGTCAAATTGAAAACATCGGCTCTCTGGTCAGTGGGGTCAGGGTAGACCTGCGCGCCTGCACTTGCCCAGTCGCCACCAACCTCAGCGATGTGGGCACTGTTGACGAAATCATCCTGAGAACACTGCCCTGACTGCGCCCCGTCGGTGCCGACAAAAGCTCTCACCACCCTCATCAAGGCCGTCGCTCTGTCGAACTCGTAGCCGCTCCCATTTATGTCCACTGTCAGCTTTGTGAGCTCGAGCCCTGCATACAATCCAGAAATCAAATTGCTGCCGTTGTCGCCGATGTCCGCCACCGCACTCGCAGCGGTTGGTGCGTGTGTGTGTGTGTGTGTGTGTGTGACGTACTCTTGTCCCGACCAAACTGTGCGAGGTTGGTATCGGCTTTGAATCAGCAACGACGCGTCGCACGTCCTCACCTCCTCCCCCCCTCCTCCCCCTCCTCCTCCTCATCCTCCGTGTGCCCATGTCGGCACACCCCTCACACGCTTCGTGGCCCCATAGAGGGAGCTCCACCTACGGCCTCAGAGGGCGCGACCACAGAACGGCACCGCGCCAATTTCGGCACACCGCTCACTCGCTTCGTGGCCATACAGGGAGCTCCACCTACGGTCTCAATGGGCGCGACCGCATGACGGCACCGAGACCACTTCCGCACACACCTTACGAGGATCGAAACTTCTCGGCAGACGCCGAAAAAACGACGTCCGACATCGAAAAATACAAATTATCCCAGTGCGACCCCACCTAGGAGTAGGAACCCCTAGGAAAGCAGCATTAGTAGTAACAGTAACGCTAAGCTAAAGCTAAGCTAAAGCTAAGCTAAAGCTAAGCCACAGCTAAGCTAAAACTAAGCTAAAGCTAAGCTAAAGCTAAGCTAAAGCTAAGCTAACGCTAAGCTAAAGCTAAGCTAAAGCTAAGCTAAAGCTGAGCAACATCTAAGTTAAACTAAGCTACAGCTAAGCTAAAGATAAGCTAAATCTAAGCTAAAGCTAAGCTAAAGCTAAGCTAAAGCTAAACTAAAGCTAAGCTAAAGCTAAGCTAAAGCTAAGCTAAAGCTAAGCTACAGCTAAGCTCAAGCTAAGCTAAAGCTAAGCTAAAGCTAAGCTAAAGCTAAGCTAAACGCTAAGCGAAAAGCTAAGCTCAAGCTAAGCTAAAGCTAAGCTACAGCTAAGCTAAAGCTAAGCTAAAGCTAAAGCTAAAGCTCCCAAGGGACTGGGGGGAACCGCTCCCAGGGGACTGGGGGAACCGCCCGGGGCGTGTAGCACTGCCCGGCCCCTTTAAGCTAAGAGAGTAAGAACCCTTCTAGGCAGAGCCTAGGTAGGGAATTGCTGCTGAGGTTTGGGCCCTTTGCCGTGATAGTGTTGCTAGTTTCGCTAGTTGCGTCTTGCGATGTCAAGGCCCCCCGACGCATCGACCCCAACATACGTTGATTGTTAAGCACCTCCACGCCCCCCGCCCAGCACCTCCCCATCCCCTCTGCATCCCCAGATTCCCAACCGCCCGCCCCAGCACGGTGGCGGATTCGCGCGGCAGCGCAACTGGATGATTACTAACGTTCTGGCCGTCTTCCAAAAGCACGTGGACGTCTGTCAAGAGGGGATCGAACGAAAAAACATATTCAGTCGTACTCGTCGTGCTGTACGTACTGGTTGCACTGTTCGTCGTACTGCTCGTAGCAGTATCGGTCGAACTAGTGTCGGTCGAACTAGCGTTCTGGTCAGGCTCCGTAAGGTTAACGTTCTCGTCGTCCTCCAAAAGGCGTCGCTGGACCGCGCGGAAGCCGCCGACCGCGTAGCTGTTTGGTCTAGGCACCTCGAGCCCGCGGTGCGTAATGAAGAAAAGCACCAGCCCGGCCGAGAGCCAAGCAAGACACCTCGCCGACATCGGGGCGCCGACTGCTCGGAGTCGCCTCAGGCGTACACTCCGCAATTCTGTCCCGTACGTACGACTGCGAATCCTGCAGCTGAGCGAGCCGTGCATAGGGTGGAAAGATATGGCCTAGCATGTGGCGCGGTGTCGGCTCTAATCCTGGGGTGCGACGCCTAAGGCAAAAGGCCTTGAGCCAAAGACGGGGAGATGAGGGCGTGACGGGGGCGGGTGGCGCATGGCTGGTACCATTGCTCGCGCTCTCGCTTCGTTGCTTCGCCTACCCCCTCAAGATCTGACAACGGAAACGCCTGGTGGGCAGACGGAGACCGGCCGCACTCTCATATGACGGTTTCCTCACCAGCTCGCTTATCAGTGTCCGCACAAAGTCAGCCTGGACTTGGCCTCAACAGGTGCCAGCGGCTTGCATGGCCATACATCTGAACTCTGCACAGTATCATGACACCCTTAGCGGCCGAATGATACAATCGAGCTGCTGTTCAATGGAAAACCTACAGGGACACACCGAATTGATATGGCATTGTGCTGTATTATATGTATGACGCATGCTGTGCTCGTAACCCGATCTGGCCCAGCATCGCCCGCTGCGATTTCATATATGTTATGGGTCACAGATCCATCACACCTGTGGCATATCACCGTGATCACTACCAAGCGGTGCGCACGCGCATCCGGCCCCAGCGATATCCTTTGTAACGAATGCCATGCAATGGACATGGTATGACGTATGTTGCGAGCCCCTTATGAAACAAATGCCGTGCACATGTAACACAACATCGTTCAAACACGATTGGTTTCCGAGCATTTCAACATCGAGCTCTTCAAACACATCTGCATCACGAATTGCCTTTCAACGATTTGTTCCCAACTCTCCTGGTTGTTCCCAACCCTGGTGGTTGCCGGGTCCCCGTTTTGAATCAGCAACGCCCTGCGTCTCCTCCCATCCCGCCTCCCCCTCCTAACTTGCGCCTTCCTTTCCTTGCCTCTGCTCTCCACAAACATTTGCCTCGTCACACTCCTCCCACACGGTCCGTGGCCCCATAGGGAGCTTACCTCCACCTACTGTTTCACTGGGCGCGACCGCATGGCGGCACCGAGCCCAACTCGGCACACACCCATCCCAGGTCTCGTGGCCCTAGGTGCTCCAGGCGTTGCCCCAAAAGGCGCAAACGCATGGTTGCACCGCGCCCATGCCCGCACACCACTCACTTGTTTCGTGGCCCCAGGGGCAGCTTCACCTGCGAGCCCCAGAGGCGCGACCGCATGACGGCACGGCGCCCGTGTCGGCACACCCCTCACTTGTTTCGTGCGCCAAACTTGGCACACACCCATCACAAGTTTCGTGACTCCAAATGAAACGCAACCTGCGGCCCCAGCGGGTACGACCGAGTGGCGGCACCGCGTCCATACCTCTCACGAAACTTGCGGGCTTCTGGCAAACTCCGAAATGGATGCTTAGCATCAGCCTCGCATGTATCTATTAAAAGTTGGGCATATTCGCCAAGAAAGTCTCCCGTGTGAGTACGGTCCTCGCTTTCAATCCGCAATGCGCGCCCCAACTCCACGTGGCAATTCCGGCAGACTCCTCACACGCTTCGTGGCCCAATTGGAAGCTTCACCCACGGTCGCAGCGGGCGCGACCGCATGGCGGCGCCGCTCGCAACTCCCGTTCGGCACGTCCCAAGCACGCTTCGTGGCCCCAATGAATTGGCGCGCCCCCATGTCAGCACACACCTCATACGCTTCTTGGCACCACAGGGACTTCCAGATACGGTCTTAGCGGGCGCGACCGCATGGCGGCACTGCGTCCATTTCGTCACATCCCTTACACGCTACGTGGCCCGTGAGGTGCACCACCTAATGACCCAATGACCGCGACCGCTTGGCGGCACCGCCTCCGTTTCGGCACACCCCTCACACCTTTCGTTGCTCTGAGAGAACGTGCATACTACATACGGTCTCACATGGCTCCGCCACATATCACGCGTTTCGCGGCACGTAGGGCACTCCGACTAATGCCTAAATGAGCGCGACCGCACGGCGGCACCGCGCCCACTTCGCCATACCCCTCCAAAAGTTAAGTTCGCGACTCTCAAAAAGCTCCAACATAGGGACTCACTGGGCGCGACCGCATGGTGACGACGCCCCAATTCTGGCGCACCGCTCACACGTTTCGCGGCCCTCAGGGCCACCCGCTGTCTCAGTTGGCGCGATTGAAAGGTGACGCCGCACTCGTGCCTGTGATTTTAGAGGACTCGCAGAGGTCTCACAAAGTCCCCGCGGAGACCCCGCCACTCTCCCTCTGCTTCTCGCCCCTGTGGTTGCTGCTGCCGCTCAGCTGTCCTTCCGCCGCTGCCCATTTGGCCCTGTCAATTTTGAGGGCCCTTGGTCAATTGAGCTGCGAGCACGCTCAGCGAGCGAGAGATAAACAGAGGTCAGCGGTCTTCCCACTCACAATGGTAGCTAGGAATTTGGTTGGCTATCCTCGGCCCGCAGGGCCGCCCACAACGACGACGTCCGCGACGTCGACATCCATATTGGCATCGAAGACCAGCGTCTGCCTGGTGATCTGCTTGACCAAGCTGCTGCGCAGCGACTACGCCAGTGCCTGCGACGCTAGCATCGACGTCAGCGACGTCAACCACAGCCCGACTCCCAGCGCCTGCGACGCTACCTATTTGTACCTCTCGAGCGTCTGCGACGCCAACGTCTACCTCCCCAGCGTCTGCGACGTCAGCAACTTCTACCTCCCCGGCGCCTGCGACGCCAACGACAACTTCTACAACTCCAGCGTCTGCGACGCCGACAACTTCTACAACTCCAGCGTCTGCGACGCCGACAGTTTCCACAACTCCAGCGTCTGCGACGCAAGCTGCGCGTCTGCGACGCCAGCGACCACCTCGGCGACGTCAACCAGGACCCCCCAGTTCCCCACAAAGACGACGCCTAGCAGCTGCACCAGTGACGACAGCAGCTTCATCCTCATAGACAGCACAATGGCCGATCAAGACCAACGCGGTGAACGGTCTGTTGTTCCCAGCTGGAATGGTGATCCACCCAAATGGCGCGACTACAAGCAGGAGGTAAAACTTTGGAGGCTCAGCGAGAACCTGAAGGTTCCCAGGTGTTTGGCACCAACTATAGTTTTGCAGATGACTTGCACCGCGCGTGCCGCGGCACCCAACATGGACGAAAATCTACTTCACCCACCTGGCAACGACGCGATCCAGGATGCCGCCGAGTGGAAGAAGGACCGCAACGTGACAGGTGAAACCCCCGCTAGCACCTGCCGAAGCCTGTCGGCGTCCACGCGCTGGTCGCACGATGGGCAGGAACTTATCAATGCCAGACAAGGGCACGCGCGCCGCCGCAACTGTGCTCCGCGGAGGCGAGGGCTGGGGAGGGAGGGCATGAGCGCCCTGGATCAACGAAGGTAACGGACGCATATTAAGTTTAAGCGGGGGGGGGGCGGGGGGGCGAACTTACATCTGAAGCGTTGTTTTTATTCCTGGCCCGTGCCAGTTGGGCCCGCGCCTGGGCGGGCCCAGTCCTCTGTTCGCGGACGGGGGCCGTGCCCTCGCCGCCGTGCTGGCCCCACAGGCCCGTGCCTGGGTGGCCATTAAGTTCGCGGTCGGGGCCCGTGCCCTCGCCGCCGAGCTAGCCCCGCAGGCCCGTGCCTGGGTGGCCTCTGGGTGCGCGGCGGTTGGGGCCCGTGCCCTCGCCGCCTCTGCTTGCGGTCGGGGCCCCTGCCCTCGCCGCCGAGCTGGCCCCGCAGGCCCGTGCCTGGGTGACCACTGGGTGCGCGGTCGGGGCCCGTGCCCTCGCCGCCTCTGCCTCGCGGCCGGGGCCCGTGCCCTCGCCGCCAGGCCGGCCCCGCAGGCCCGTGCCTGGGTGGCCTTTGAAGCTCGCGGTCGGGGCCCGTGCCCTCGCCGCCGAGCTGGCCCCGCAGGCCCGTGCCTGGGTGGCCCTTGGGTTCGCGGCCGGGGCTCTTGCCCTCGCCGCCGGTCTCGCGCGCCGAGGCCCGTGCCTGGTCAGGTGCGCTAGTGGGCGGCCCTGGGCCCGTGCCCAAGGCGCGCTCGCGGTCGGGGCCCGCGCCCTCGCCGCCGAGCATTCGCCCGCGGTCGTCTTCGGGATCGTGGGCCGCGCCTGCGCCGCAGGGCCCGTGCCTTGGCCTTCTTTCAGGGCCCGTGCCCCCCTGGCTCTCGGGAGGGGCCCGCGCCCCGTCTGCCCTGTGGCGTGCCGGGCCCGCGCCCTGGTTCACTCGCACACGTGGCCTGTGCCAAACACAACGCACGCGCACGCATGTAACACTGTCCTTGCCTGCGCACGCGCGCGAACACATGCGCAAAATCCGGTTATCGCATGCGTTTTCACCGTGCGCGCAACGCACTGCGCACGTGGCGCGCGGAGCGAAACCCCCGCCACCACCTGCCGAAGCCTGTCGGCGTCCACGCGCTGGTCGCACGATGGGCAGGCAACTTATCAATGCCAGACCAGGGCACGCGCGTCGCCGCAACTGTGCTCCTATCGTCCGGCGATCGCGCGCCTTACCCATCGTTGCGAGCGCCCGTGTCTCTTTGGGGGGGCAAAGGGGAGGGGCTCTGGAGCTTGCTCTCGCGCGCCCTCTCTCGCCCTGCTTCTGCGCCCCCGCGCGCTTTGTTTTTCTCTGCGTTGCTCGCTCTGGATCACGACAGCGCCGCCAGTTCTTCCACCTGATTCTTGCTGAGATACTGGACGAAAGCTGAACTCGTCCAGTCCCCGGCCCGAAGCAGGTTCGCGAGGCTACCGCCGCCGTCCACAATGTCCCCGGCCATTCCCCGCCTGAGCGAATGAGAGCCCAACCTCTCAGGGTCTGGGAGGACAACTTCAACGGCGTCTTGGCGGAGACGCTTGACGAACTGCTCTGCCGACCGCGTAAAGATCCGGGTTCGGCCTTCACGCTGGGCGCGGGCGACTGCACGGGCAAGGTGATGCAGCGCGCAGAGCAGCCTTCGAGACTGATTGCAACAACTTCCACGCCGAATGACCGCAGGCCGACGGCCCGGCTTCCGACGAGTCAGAGATACGCTGAAGCACAAACCTTCGATCACGACAGAGGAATGGGTCCCCTCCGTCTCGAGCGGAATGCATTCCGATGGCATGCGGAACATGCAAAAGCGACCAACCGCGCACGGCGCCGCTTGTTCAAAGTCCTTGCGGGCTTCTGCGTGGGCAACCAATTGCCGAACCTGCTGCGCCTGCAAGGCCAGCTTCTGACGCGGCGGCCCAGCCATTGTCCTCTGGCCCCTCATGACCTGCCGCAAGGACTCGGTGTACCAGTCGTCGTTCAATTGAAGAAAACGGTGGGCCCACCGCCAATGAGTCATGTAGCTCTTGAGCGTGGTCGGCTGCCGGAAAAGCGAACGATACCGAATGGCATCTGACTCGCTTGCGGGAAAGTGTCGGCCCCGCCGCAATGCGTCCATGAAGGCCGCCCAATACCGGATACCTGCTGAGTATGACGGCAAGGACCGGCCAATGGCAGCGATCATGCTCCTCTGGCCCATTTCATCTAGCAGTGCGCCGACGCTGGAATCTGCGGATGCAACGACTGCCGCGGCCTGTCTTGGTGGAGGAGGCGCAGACACGAGGCGCCCCAAACCAGCCGCATCCGCTCGGGTAGCAAACGTTGGCCACCCAGTGGCCTCTGTGACCGACTGCTCGTTCCCGAACTCGCACAGCGTCTGGGCGACCACCCAACCAGTGCAGCGTGGCGCTGGAAGCCCGAGCACCTTCGCTATCCACCAAGAACCTCCTGCTCCCCCGGGAACCGGGCCCGCCGCGCTTCTGGCCAGGGCGGCGACGCCCAGGCCCCGGCAGTCAGCGATGGAAATGGTGCTCCTGGGCTCCAACCAGCGCGCGGGACTGGGGCTTGACAGCACCAGCGGCATCCCGCTTCAGGGGCGGCGCCGGGGCGGGAGCCCACGCAGCTGACGTGAACGATGGCGGCGTCGCGCCCTGCAACAATTGCTGATGCTGCCCAGAAGACCTCGGTCGAAGAGCACCCAGTGCGACGGATGTGAAGGTCGGGGGGGGCGCCATTTCCCGGACCGCGCTGACAGGAGCAATCTTCGCTTGGGCCCAAAATGGCAGCGAGCGCTTTCTGCGCGCGGGCCCTGTTGTTTGTCAAGGTGGGTTGTTTGCCCCCCCCCCCCCCCCCCCTCCCCCTGTCTTCCCCAAACAGAGCGCGCGCGGAGCATGGGGGAACAAAGGGGGGGGAAGGGTGGTCAAGCGCCCCTGCGGCCGTTTGGAGCCCCCTGCCTTGGGCCCCGGGGCCTAACCCCCGTTTCTGCGCCCCCCAGCGACGGCTCGTCGCGACAGAAAGAGGGGCAACGATCGTCACATCAACGGCGGCGGTGGCAGACTAGGAGACAACAAGGGCGGTCGACGAACCGCGCGCTTCTGACCAGACATGACAATGCAAGGCCGCTGAGCGGAGACGCAGGGGAACACCTATGCTGACTGGGCAGGATGATGGTTTCTTCCTTCAGCGGTCGCAGGACCAAGCGGTTGGCTTCTTTCCGGCAACGCATCCACCCGTCAAGGCCCTGCGAAAAATCCGGGAAAACCCAATCCAGTCGTTCCTGTGCCCCGAGTGCCTGGAATGCCCGCAGATCCCCTCGGGAAGGGCCGTCTGCAAGATTCGCCCTGGCATTTACATAACCCAGGCCCTCCTTCGACATAAAAAAAGAAGAAGAGCCCCCAAAAAAGAAGCGCCACAAAAAAAGAAGCATGGTTGGCCGCCGTAAAAAAAAGAAGCGCCGACAATATAAAGGAAAATCGTCAAAAAAAATGGAGAACAGAATTTCCAACATTTTTTCATTCATTTTTTGTCGACTTCATTTTACATCCGTCGCAACCATCTTGCATTTTTCCGGCATTTTTCCGGCATTGTCCCGGCATTTTTCCGGCATTGTTCCGTCATTTGTCCGTCATTGTTCCGGCATGTTTTGTCATTTGTCCTGCATTTGTTGTTGCATGTTTCTTGCATGTGTGCTTCCATTTTCGTGCACGCACACATATATATATGTGTGTGAGTATATGTATATGTATATGTATATGTGCGTGTAAAAATATGTATACACATTTGACGTGCCCATTATGTCCAATGCATATGTGTATGCATGCATGCATGCATGCATGTATACACATATGCATTGGACATATATATTCATATTCATATTCATATATATATATATATATATATATATTGCATATGTGTATACACATTTATGCACATAACATTGGACACGCTGGCACGGGCGTCGAGGGTCAGACTTTGACGCGCTCCTGGCGCGTAAAACGAACGCGCCCGTCGTTGAGGCAAAAACCACAAATGCGGGGATCAAGGTGGCTGACTTGCGGCGGGCAGCCCATCGATTGCGAGACCCGGGTTGTTTGTCGACCCACGGCGTGTCACATCCCTTGTCCGTTGCGCCCGCGTACACCTTACATGGACTTCTAGTGTTCTGTGGTGTTGCCTCCTCATTCCCTTCTCCTTCGCTGCAGCGTTGTGGCTGAGATGGTGCGGATCGCGTGCTGGGCCGCCCCAGAAGGTTCGAACGCTGTAGAATACCTTTCGCTTCTCGTGCAGGGCTCTCTCTCGGACATTCTGGCTGCGCATGGGCTGTGCCCGAGCACGCGCATGAAGACGGGGTGCGACCAGGTTCCAATGCGGGGGGAGTGAGGAGGAGAAGGGGGACGAGGAGGACGAGGAGGAAAAGGGGGGGGAGGAGGAGGAGGAGGAGGAGCAGGGGGAGGAAGAGAAGGAGGAGGAGGACGAGGAAGACGAGGGCGACGAGACGAAAACAGGACGGCACCGAGGAGAACGATGAGGAAGAATGGCGCCCGCCGACCTCCCTCGATACAGGTTTACTTGGAGAAGGTCGCGGGAAGCCTGCTCCCGCGGTTCCGCCTCGACCCCAAGGGCGGGCACTTCTGCCAAGAGGACGCGCGCGCTTCGGTGGCCAAAGTTGCACAGGCATTATCCGTGCAGCTTCGTCCTCCGCCACTCCTCGGGCATTCCCTCTCCCTCTCCTGCTTGCTCCTTCTCCTGCTCCTGCACCTGATCCTGCTCCTGCTCCTGCTCCTCGCCCTCGTCCTCGTCGTCCTCGTCGTCGTCGTCGTCTTCCTCCTCCTCCTCATCATCATCCTCGTCCTCCTCCTCCTCCTCCTCCTCCTCATGCCTCGTCATCCTCCACACCTGTTGTCCTCAGCATCCTCCTGCCATTCGTCTTCCCTCTCCTCATCCGACTCCGAAGCATCCTTCCCCTGGGATTCCCCCCCCCTCTCCCTTGTCTCACTCACCCTCTTCCTCCTTCTCCTTCTCCTCCTCCTCCTCCTGCTCCTCTTCCTCGTCGTACTCCTCCTATCTCCTCCTCGTCCCCCTCGTCATCCGACTCCTCGAGCCCCCATAGATGTCCGCCTCTAATGGCGACCATGGGGACAGTCAAAACCTATCTTCCTAACCTCGTGTTCCTCCTCCTCCTCCTCCTCCTCCTCCTCCGCCTCCTCACCCTCGCCCTCCTTCCCCCCGCCACTACCACCCCCTGCCAACAAGGGGGTTGGCGCGCGCCGTCGGAAGAGGGCGCTGGAGGAGGAGGAGGAGTGGGAGGAGGAGGAGGAGGAGGAGTGGGGGGAGGAGACTGAGGAGGAGGGCGAAGAGGAAGAGGAGGAGGAGGAGGAAGAGGAGGAGGAGGATGCTGTGCCCCCGTCGGAATATCACTGCCACACCCCTCGATATCATCTTGCGGCATCCCTCAGGCAGAAGAGTTGGCCGTCAGTCTGCACAAATTCGCGATCACGAATGGCTGGTCCGAGTCAGAGTCGATCGAGAGGTTGGCGTTTTCATATCGGGTGATGCTGTCGCACATCCGTGCAAAATATGATCAAGCTCGAACGTCGGAGGCCTGCCAGCTCAAGATCCCAGAGAACATTAACGAGATCTTCAAGGTTCTGCCCCCAATTTGAAACACCGCCACTCACATCACTTACTATCTCCCAGCCTCACCGCCCTCCTCCTCCTCTTCCCCCCCTCTCCCCCTCCTTCTCCTCCTCCTCCTCTTCCTCCTCCTCCTCCGTCTCCCCCATCCTCCTCCCCCTCCTCCTTCTCCCCGTCCCCCTCCCCCCCCTCCTCCTCCTCCCCCTCTTCCTCCTCCATCCCCCTTGCCCTCCTCAGCCTCCTCATTCGCCTAATCCTAATCGCCCTACCTGCGCGCAGGCCCGAGGTTATCGACCGCCACCACCAGGCTGGCGGAGAACTCGGCGTATCAGGAGCATCACGGATGCAGAGGCTGAGGCGTGTGAAACAGATTACCTTCCTCTTCCTGCCCCACCTCCTCCTCCTCCCCCCCCCCTCCCCCTCCCCCTCCTCCTCCTCTTCCTCCTCGTCCTCGTCCTCCTCATCATCCACGTCCCCCTTCTTATCATTCCTGCTTTTTCATCTCCCTGCTCCTCCGCCTCCCTTGATTATCCTGCACCGCCCCCTTCATTAGTTTGTCGGACGCCCCTCGAGGCTGCAACATAAGCCCAACCCGTTCTCCAGCTTCCGCGACGACACAGCCGATGCAACCACGGCTCCAGACGGCGACGAGGCGAGCTCAGACGAGGAGTACTGCTCGGTAGTTGCGCGCTGGTTCGATGGCCAGAAGGCCGTCACGCTGCTCAGCAACGGAAACCAGATGGAGGGGACCTCGATTGCTGGGGAGAGGGGCCTCATCGTTGCGTCTCACTTCGACGGAACCCTAGTTGAGACGGAGCTCCCGAGCGATTTCCTGCAGGACGGCGCCATAGTAAAGCCAGCAGATGATGACGGACCTGTTGCAAAGAAGCCAGCAGGTAAAAGTGTTGCAAAGAAGCCAGCGGGCGCGATGAAAAGGCCAGCAGCATCGCCTGGTGGCTCTGACAAGCGCAGCAAAGTAGATGATGACGACAAGGAGGACGGAGAAGATGATGAGCCAGAAGATGATGAGCCAGCGCATGATGAGCCAGCAGATGCCCCTCAGCTAGTGACCGCCAAGGGCCATACGTCGGACACGTTCGTCCTCTTCCTGAGAAAGATCGGGCGCTCTGCCAAGTTCCAAGTGCTCCAGGTCAAGCGGAGCGACGTCAAATTTGAAGGGGTGACGCTTGAGGACTGTCCATCCCCATCCCCCTGCTGCTCATCCTCCTCCTCTTCCTCCTCCTACTCCTCCTCCTCCTTCTCCTCCTCCTCATCATCCCATCTTCACGCCTCCCTCATCCTGACAGGATGCCATCGAGATCGTGAGGAAGGCCGTGCAGACCGAGCTCCTATCGACGCTGCTGACAGATGCCCAGCAGGCTCTCCCCGTGAAGGCGGGCCTCCTCCTCCTCCTCTTCCTCCTTGAACCTCCTCCTCCTCCTCCTCCTCCTCTTCCTCCTCCTCCTCCTCCTCCTCATGGTTCTCTCTCCTCCTTCTCCTTCTCCTCCTCCTCTCCCTATTTTCTCATCTTCTGCATCCCTCGTTTCCTGCTCCTCCTCATCCGAATGTCCTCTTCTCCACCTCATCTCCCTTCTCCTTTCCCTGGTCCTCGCTCTGCCAGCCCGATGGGCCGTCAGGATCTCGACAAGGAGGTGATCGAGAAACTTAGGAATGGGATCTTGCGAGGGTGACCGGCGAGGGAGTTGCGAGATGGGATCTTGGCCGCAGCGTGACCGCGCGTTAGAAAAAAACTCGCCCACGCGGCGGGGCGCTCAACCTTGGACGCCGCTTGTGGGCCACTTGTGGCCCAGATCAGGCGATCCGAAAGCCACATGTCATTCAAGATCGAAGGGTCGCGGTGTCGGAACCAACGTGCATGGAGAGTAGAGTAGAGGGGGGATGAACAAAAAGGAGGAGCAAGATGAGGACGAGAGGACGGAATAGGAGGACGAGAGAGGAGGGAGAAGGAGGGAGGGGGGGAGGGGAGGGAGAGAGGGAGGGAGGGAGGGAGGGAGGCATGCCCCCCCCTCCTTCCCTCCCTCCCTCCATTCCTCCATCCCTCCCTCGATTCTTGGGTGGCGTTGTAATCGCCGCCCGCCTTGGATGGCGTTAAAATCGCTCTCCAGCTCGGATCTGCCAGAGAGAGGGGCGGGGCGCGTTCCGTCGGACCGCGTGGAAGGGGGGTAGGAGGAGGAGGAGGAGGAGGAGGAGGAGGAGGAGGGGGAGGAGGAGGGGGGGGAG
Source organism: Prorocentrum cordatum (assembly GCA_963575745.1). NCBI lineage: Eukaryota > Dinophyceae > Prorocentrales > Prorocentraceae > Prorocentrum > Prorocentrum cordatum. Next base: position 608,671 of record CAUYUJ010001014.1, read on the forward strand.
GAGGAGGAGGAGGAGGAGGAGGAGGAGCAGGAGGAGGTCGACAACGCTAACTTCCACATCGCAGCTCCCTCGCGTTTGTCCAGGGCTGTTTCGACTCGAGGTGCTTGGGGTTAGCACCAGTACAGCCTTTGGATTTTCATTTCCTGCGGGTCGCGATGGCTCCGCCGCCCGACAGCCAGGATCCCCCTGTCAAAAGCCTCATGTGTGTTACTTCTCGTCCGACACTTGCTCTAAACCAACGCCTGGCCTAAACTAAATATCGGCACGCGGCTCCAATGACCTAGAGCTGCGCCCAACGCTCGGCGGCCCAAATTGCCCCCCCCCCCCCCCAAAAAAAAAAAAAAGAACTAGATCTCGTCTGGTTTCTACCGGAGAGGACATGCCCGCTCTCCCGCGCCACTTCATGCACGAGCACATGCTGGGCCTCGAGTCCGCTCCGTCCAACGTGGGACAATGGCGCGAGGTCGCCCCCTTCCTCTCCCCCGCGCGCCCCCTGCATGCCCCCCCCCGCCTCCCCCAGGTCGACACCTTCGAGGAAGACATGCGGGCCATCGAGAATGGCGTCAGGGAATTCGAGGCGGACCTGCGTGCTGAACGCGACCAGGCATTCCTCCTGCTCGTATCCTCCTCATGTTGCTCATCTCTTTCCTACTCCTAGCTCAAACCCGCTGTCATCACCGACGATGTCATCTGGTCCCTGGACTGCCGATGGGATCGTCAAACACAGCGCAGAGTACACTGGGCAAAATCCCAGTTCGTGAACACATACAAGAAGGTGTCCAAACTGGAGAGTTGGTCCTCGTGCATTGCTGCTACCCTGACGGCGCTTTCCAGAATTGGGAAACCCGCTGAGGCTCGTATTTCTCATCGTCCCTCCTCCTCCATTCCCTCCTCATCATCCCTTCACTTCCTCCTCCTCCTCCTCCTCTTCCTCCTCCTCTCCTCCTCCTCCTCCCCCTCATCTTCTCCTCCTCCTCCTCCTCCTCCTCCTCCCTCCTCTCCTCCTCCTCCTCCTCCTTCCCCCCCCTCCGCCTCCTCCTCCCCTCCTCCTCATCCTCGTCCCCCTCCCACTCTTAATCCACTCCACCTCATATTCCTCCTCTTCCTCCTCCTCCTCACCTGCCTCCTCCTCCTCCTCCGCCTCCTTCTCCTCCTCCTCCCCCTCCTCCTCCTCCTCCTCTTCCTCCTCCTCCTCCTTCTCCCCCTCCTCCTACTCCTCTTCTCCATGCCCTAGGGCCCCCATCCCTGCATGTCTCCCCCTGATGCAGGCTGACCCGACCGTCGCCGAGGTGCAGGCGGGCGCAGCGCGGCAGCTCGCGGCGGAGACATTCAACAACCCGATCGACTTGGGCGACAGTGGTTCGGAGAGCGGCGACTCCCAGGCCGCCCAGAAGTTCGCGAGGCCGAGCCAACCGAGGCCGCCCAGAAGTTCGCGGAGAGCGAGGCCGAGCCCGAGGCAGCCCAGAAGTTCGCCGAGAGCGAGGCCGAGCCCGAGGCCGCCCAGACGTTCGCGGAGAGCGAGGCCGAGCCCAAGGCCGCCCAGACGTTCGCGGAGAGCGAGGCGAAGCCCGAGGCCGCCCAAAAGTTCATGGAGAGCGAGGCCGAGCCCGAGGCCGCCCTGACGTTCGCGGAGAGCGAGGCCGAGCCCGAAGCCGCCCAGAAGTTCATAGAGAGCGAGGCCGAGCCCGAGGCCGCCCAGAAATTCATGGGGAGCGCGGGCGGGGGCGAGGCCGAGTACGAGGGGAGCGAGGGGAGCGACCTCGAGGCCAAGCCCACCGACGTTCCCAAACCACATGTTCCTGCTCCCATGCTCCTTATCTTGCTCCTTCTCTCGCTGAGTCTGATGCTGCTGCTGCTGCTGCTGCTGTTCATCCTCCTCTTCCTCCACCTCCTCCCCCTCCTCCTCCTCCTCCTCCTCTACCCCTTCCCCCTCCGCATTTCCTCCTCCTCCTCCTCCTCATCCACAGTTAGTTTCCTCTTCCTCCTCTCGCCCTCCTCCTCCTCCTCCTCCTCTCCTCCTCCTCCTCCCTCCTCATCCTCCTCCCCCCTCCCTCCTCCCTCCTCCCTCCTCCTCCTCCTCCTCCTCCTCTGATCCTCCTCCTCCTCCTCCGCCTCCTCCTCCCTCCTCCTCCTCCTCCTCCTCCCCTCTCCTCTCCTCTCCTCTCATCGCCTCTCCTCTCCTCTCCCCGCTATCTCCTCTCCTCTCCTCTCCCTCTCCTCTCCTCTCCTCTCCTCTCCCTCCTCTCCTCTCCCCCCTCCTCCTCTCCTCCTCCTCCCCCTCCTCCTCCTCCCTTCTCCTCCTCCTCTTCTCCTCATCCTCCTCCTCCTCCTCCTCCTCCTCCTCCTCCTGCTCCCAGTTCACTCCACCGCCTCCTCCTCCTCCCATCCTCCTCCTCCGCATCCTCCCCCTTCTCCTCCCCCTACTCTTCCTTTACATGCCCTCCTGGCCCCTCGCCCCACGTGTCCTCCATGTCCTCCTGTGGCCCCTACAGTCTCCTCCTCCTCCTCCTCCTCGTCCTCCCCCCCCCCCCCCCCCCCCCCCCCCCCCCCCCCCCCCCCCCCCCCCCCCACCCCCCCCCCCCTCTTCCCTCATCATCTTCATCGTTCCCGTCCCCCTCACCCTTCACCCTCCTCACCTAACCCCTCGCATTGAAAAACCGTCCGAAGGGCATTATGGCCGCCCTCAGCGAGAGGGAGTGGCAGATGCTCGAGGATGCGGAGGGGCAACCGAACAGGTTGCTCTTCCCCTCGGAGGAGCGTCTGCTTCGGCGCGCGGAGAAGGCTGTCAAGGCCGTCTCCCAACCAAACCTCCCCCATCGTCTCCCTTGATCCCCGCTCCTCCCCAGAGGCGGACGCGCGGTCGGAGCTCGAAGACACGCCTCTCGACGCGTACCTCGGGGACGACCGCTACATCACCCCGCGGAAGCGCAAACTGCGTTTCCGCTCCGAGGCCAGAGAGGGGTCTAATGCGTAGTCGGTCGGTCCATGGCCCTCTTGGGTCGCGCCGTTTGGAAGGCACTCTAACAGGCGCTGGCCTTAGCTAGGCCTCCTCCTCCTCCTCCTCCTCCTCCTCCTCCTCCTCCTTCTCCTCATCCTCCCCCTCGTCCTCCCGCTCCTCTCCTCCTCCTCCTCCTCCTCTCCTCCTCCTCTTCCTCCTCCTCCTCCTCCTCCCCCTTCTCCCCCCCCCCCCCCCTCCTCCTCCCCCCGCGCAGGCCGACGGCGCCATCACCAACGACATCAAGAAGTGCATGCGCTCGGAGACTCCCATGAGGGCGAGGGGGGCGATGAGCTCGGAAGAGGAGGAGGAGGAGGGGGAGGAGGAGGGGGAGGAGGAGGAGGAGGAGGGCACGAGGAGGAGGAGCAGGAGGAGGAGGACACGAGGAGAAAGAAGGAGGGTCCTCTAAGGACTCCGAGGTCGGCATGCACGCGCGTGGTCGGGGCTTGGCGCCGCGCGGCTCCGTTGAGAGCCCTGTGTCGGAGCGCCCAGGGTTCATCAAAAAAACTCCTGGGGCTCCATCGGCGGCCCCGAACCCGTTCGAGCGTTTCAGGGGCAGCGGGTCCGACAGCGCGCGCAAGACCGACACGTGAGCTGGCCCCCAACGTATAGTTTCCTTCTCCCCCTCCTCCTCCCCCTCCTCCTCCCCCCCTCCCCCGTTTCCTTTTCCTCTTCCTCCTCCTCCTCCTCCTCCTCCTTCTCCTCCTCGTCCTCCTCCTCATCATCATCATCCTCCTTCTCTCCTGTCTCACTGCCCCCCCCCCCCCCCCTCCTCGAGCCCCCTCCCCCCCCTCCTCCTCCTGCTCCTTTCCCGCCTCTTCCCCTTTCTCCTCCTCCTCTCCTCCTCCTCCTCCTCTTCCTCCTCCTCCTCCTCTTCCTCCTCCTCCACCTCCTCCTCGTCCACCTCCTCCTCCTCCTCCTTCTCCTCCTCGCCTCCTCCTCCTCCTCCTCCTCCTCCTTCTCCCTCTCCTCCTGCTCATCCTGATCCTCCTCTCCCCCTCGCCTCTCCTCCTCATCCTACTTTCTCGTCTTCTTCCTCTTCCTCCTCCCTCCCTTCCTCCTCATTCTCCTCCATCTGCCCCTCGCACCCTCATCGATCCCCCCTCCCCGACCCTCGGTCACTCCCAGTGCCCCATTCTGCCACCTCATCCTACGCCAGTTTGAACTAGGGGGTAGCGGCCGATCCTCGGCAGGGAGCGCCAGCGATTCGGAAAATGTGAATCGTTGTTCGGCGTCGGTGCCAGCCTGAGCGAGGAAGGGGTCTCCATGTGATTTTCAAGATCCTGGGTGGTCTTCCTGGGGCAGTCGTGGAGTCTCTGGAATTTTCCTGGAGCCCACCTGGACCTCCTGGGGGCTCCCAGGAACCCCATCGGTGTCGAAAAAAATCTGTCATTCGTCATTTTTTCAATCATTTTGTAAATGGCTGAAAAATGAGTTTATATGGATCTTTTACATGTGAAATGAAGATTTTGCTATTTTTTTCAGTCATTTTGTAAATGACTGAAAAATGAATTTCTATTGATTTTTTACATGTGAAATGAAGATTTAATAATTTTTTCTGTCATTTTTTCAGTCAGCTGAAAATGATTAAAACAAGTTTTAGCTGTGTTTTACAGTGTTTTTGATGGTGCTCGTATTTTTTCTGTTTTTTTCTGTCATTTTGGGCCGCTGCGTGCCGGCTACCGGGTCCTAGGGCCTCCTTCGGTGCCGGCTTACCGGGCCCTGGTGGCCCCTGGGGGCCGTGAAAGCTCTTGATGGGGCTGAGGAGAGCGAAATCTTCGGCTCTGGGGCCCATTGAAATCAAAGCAGTCGGCCGAAGGATATCCATCAGAGCTGTTGTGGGCTTCAAAGCTCTTCAGGGATCTCCGCAGCTTCACCGATCGGCGACCGAGATGGCTCCGAAGAAGGGCTCCAAGGCTGCTGCCAAGGCGGCGGCCTCCAGTGCTGCAGGCTAGATCCCCCTACTTATTCCTACGCCGTCCCCAGAACCCCGCTCTTAAACTCCTGGCGCGTCCTCGAAAGAGGCAGCGTCGCTCCGTCCCCAGCGACCCCGTGCTCCTCGAGTTCGGGCACCCCCTGCAAGATTCCGAAGGCTGCGCGGAGAGGAGGAGGACGACGGCAGGGGTGGAGGAGAGGGCGAGGCGGGTGAGGAGGAGGAAGTGGAGGAGTAGGAGGAGGAGGAGGAGGATGAGGAGGCGGAGGAGAAGAGGAGTAGGAGTAGGAGTAGGAGTAGGAGTAGGAGGAGGAGGAGGAGGAGGAGGAGGAGGAGGAGGAGGGGGGGAAGGGGGGAGGGAGGAGGAAGGAGGAGGAGGAGGAGGAGGAGGGGGAGGAGGAGGAGGAGGAGGAGGAGGAGGAGGAGGAGGAGAGTGGGAGGAAGATGATGATGATGATGATGATGAGGAGGAGGAGGAGGAGGAAGAGGCGAAGGAGGTTTTTTTTACATATATATATATAAAACCAGCCTCAGGCTGTCGAGAAGGCTCGCGACACCCTGAAAGAGAAGGGCATCAACCTGGAGAGCCTGACGCCCGACAACATCCAGCAGGTGTTGACCAGGAGCCAGCGTGCGTCCCTCTTCAGCGCCTTGCGGTACTCGCTGGAGGCGTCGGGCAAGAGCGAGCACAAGCTCCTCGAGTACAATGGCTTGAAGTCAGACGCGGAGCGCCGCGCATGGCTGCCACGATTCATCGTAGATCCTTCGAGTGGCGGTTGCACAGCAGAGGCATGCACAACAACAAAGAAGAAGGACGTGGACGACGCAACCATCCAGTGGCTGACTCAAGCCCAACTTGCTGGGCCGAGTTATCTGAACAGCCACGAACACGCCAAGCTGCTTTGCGAAGGCGGCGAGCTCGAGACGCGGGCAAATGAATGGAAGTCGTTGAGGAAGGCTGGCATTTATCAATACAAGTTCAGCTGGGAGATTCTGAAGCAGATCGAATCAGTCGAGGAAGTGGCCAAGGCGACAACGGTCGCCGACATGACCGCCGAGCAGTACTCGAAAGTTGCGGAGGCGATGGGGGGCAGCCTCAGGCCGAAGAATCTTGCCGACGGCCCGTCGAGCGGTGAGAGGCCTCCAAAGAAGCGCAAGACCTGCAAGAAGGCGACCGACCAACAGGACATTCCACCGCTCGGAGATGATCCAGAGGCGTCGGAGAAGAAGGCGAAGCAAGATCGGATCGCCTTCAAGGAGAAGGAGATTTCGGCCAAGCTGAACGTGTGCAACCGCGTGAGCAACGAACTGGATCAGGCCACGTACGTGAAGAAGGGCCTGAAGGACAGGGGCTTTCCAGACGCCATGCACTCGTTCATTGACAAATCGGTCCGCCTGGCCTTGAACCAAACTTGCTCGAGGGGCACTGGGAGGAGAGAGGCAGAGGAGGACGAGGAGGAGACGGAGGAGAGGGGGGAGGAGGAGGAGGAGGAGGAGGAGCAGCAGGAGGAGCAGGAGGTGGAGGAGAGAACGAGGAAGAGGAGGAGGAGGAGGAGCAGGATGAGGGGGAGGAGGAGGAGGAGGAGGAGGGGGCAGAAAGGACGATGAGAACGAGAGAGCTAGGAGAGAGCAGGACGAGCAGGAGGAGAGAGTAGGAGGAGGAGGGGGAGGGGGAGGATGAGGAGGAGGGGGCAGCTCCGTCTGAAGGTTAATCACCCCTCCCCCATAGGTAGATATGCAATCCACAGTGCCTCTCTAGGTGACCGAGCAGCGCAAGAGCCTCGAGACCTTCAAGGCCGCAGTCTGGGGGTGGAAGCAGAAGAAGTGCGAGTGGTCTCAGGAGGATGTGGACTCGTGCGTCCGCGAGCTGAACAACGCAAAGGCCAAGTTCGAGGGTCCGTACAACGAGTTCCTTGACCGACTACGAAAAAGGCGGTGGAGGAACATGAGGTAAACGAACTAGGAAGAGGAAGGAGGAGGAGGATGGTCGAGGATTGATTGGACACTTGGGCCCTTCTGGAAGCTCCCACGGAATCAGATGGAGCCTTGTCCCTAGAACGTGCAACACCCCCCCCAACGCATGTTAGTTTTTCTTGGAGGGGAGGGTGCGCCCCCCCTCAAAAATCAAAAACATTCAATGGGGCATTATCCCCTGAGACCCGAGAGGTCTCTTCGGAGCCGGCGGAGGAGGAGGAAGAGGAGGGGGGTGAGGAGGCGGAGGAGGAGGAGGAGGAGGAGGAGGAGGAGGAGGAGGCGGAGGACGAGGGAGGGAGGGAGGGAAGGGTGGATATAGGGAGGGAGGGAGAGGGTGGACGGGAGGGAGGGAGGGCGGGAAAGGGGAGCAGGAGGGGGATAACGACGACGACGACGACGCCCGCCGAGGTTCCTCGAGAAGACGTGGAACGACGTGAAGAAGCTCTCGGGGATCACGAAGTGATTCGTGAGGCCTGCTCGAGGCCTGCTCTCTCGGAGGCCTCCTCGAGGCCTCGAACGGTTCGGAAGGCCTCTTGAGGCCGTGAGGCCTGCTCGACTCCTGCTCTAGAAGCCTGCTCGGGGCCTCGGTATGGTCGGAAGGCCTCTAGAGGCCGTGGGGTTCCGAGCTGTTTCGAACCGTTTGTACACCCGTGCACGCTTGAGCTGCGACGGATGGGCGCGAACCGACTGCGGGTGCTGCGGTCGAGAGCCTGCTCGCTCGAGTTAGCGGCGGCGCGCCGACAAGGTAGGAGAAGGGTGGGGGGCATCTTAGAAGCAAATGTTCTTCTCAGAAGCCGTCGGAATTAAGGTTCGAAGAAGCCCCCCCCCCCTTCTCCCACCTCCTCGGCGCCCCGCCGACTCCTCGCTCTCACACTCGCCACCTCCACCATCCTACAGTGCTGACTCCACGCTCGCTGGCGTTTGCTCGAGCCATTGCTTGCAGATGGGCAAGACGGGTAGCCTGCGCAAGCGACTTAATTTAGATGGCGATGCTGGCGGGGGCGCCAGCAAGAAGCCCAGGTGATGTGTGAATAGGTCAACTTCCCCACCCGCAACAGGGGTTTGAGCGTGTAAAGGTTGTCGCTCACACATGTTGTGTTTATATTGCCCCGTTCCGAAAAAAACGTCGGCTTTGGGGGGATCTCCCAAGGCACGTGGACAGATTTTTGATTGACCTCTTCAACGCTGGCCAGCTCCCCGCCACCAAAGTCATCGCTGGCGCTCGTGCCTACGCGCGGGACAATCCAGATCAGACTACGGTGCTATTAGGTCGAGCTGTCAAGGCCGAGCTAGACAGAGCTGGTAACGAGCACAGGTCCTCTCCTCACCGTGCCTCCACCTCCCCCTCCTCCTCCTCCTCATCCTCCTCCTCTCCTCCTCCGCCTCCTCCTCCTCCTCGCCTGATGCCCCGCGAGCGTTGTCTAGCTCGACCGTGGCTCCAGGGATTTACGCCGACGGCTCGGCAAGACTACGAAGCGTCCGCCGACATACGAGGCTGATGCTGATTTTTGGTGTCCTCAGACTGGCCTGCCGTTCAAAGGCAAACTCGCCTTCATACTTCCCCATGAGCTCCTGGACTTCATCGCCCCAAAAGGCCTGGAGAAATCATTTTGCGAGATGCCCGAGGACAGATCGGGGATGTACGAGGTGATCCAAAATACTATACGGCGCCTGGGTTTGTTGGGAGACCCCCCTGTTGCAGGTATCGGGATCTGGGGCGACTCAGCACCGTATGCACAGCGAGATTCTGTTTATGTTATGCTCTGGAATCTCATCAGCGGGCCGATGAACGACAAGTGGTGGTTTTGCGCCTTTCCGAAGCGCTTCACGTGCCAATGCGGATGCTCCGGCCGCCACACTTTTAAGGTCTACCTTCCTCTCCTCTCCTCCTGGGAAATGAACGGGGACAAGGTGGGGTAAGGCAAGAAGGACGGACGGAAAGAAGGAATGAAGGACTGAAGGGATGAAAAACTTGGTGGTGGTAGTAGTAGTAGTCGTAATAGTAGTAGTAGTGGTAGTAGTAGTAGTAGTAGTAGTAGTAGTAGTAGTAGTAGTAGTCGTAGTAATAGTAGTAGAACTAGCAGTAGTAGTAGTAGCAGCAGTAGTAGTAGCACTAGTAGTAGTAGCATTAGTAGTAGAAGTCGTAGTAGTAGTAGTAGTAGTAGTAGTAGTAGTAGTAGTAGTAGTAATCGTAGTAGTAGTAGTAGTAGTAGTCGTAGTAGTAGTGGTAGTAGTAGTAATAGTAGTAGTAGTAGTTGTGGTAGTAGTAGTAGTAAGTGCCAGAAAGAGTAATAGTGGTGGTAGTACTAGCACTACTAGTAGTAGCAGTAGTAGTAGTAGTAGTCGTCGTAGTAGTAATAGTAGTAGTAGTGGCGGTAGTAGTAATGGTAGCAGCAGTAGTCGCAGTAGTAGTCGTAGTAGTAGTAGTAGTAGTCGTAGTAGTAGTAGTAGTAGTAGTAGTAGTAGTAGTAGTAGTAGTAGTAGTAGTCGTGGTAGTCGTGGAAGTCGTAGACGTAACCGCAGGTAGTCGTAATAGTAGTAGTTGTACCCGTAGTAGTAGTAGTAGTAATAGTAGTAGTAGTCGCAGCCGTAATAGTACAGTAGTAAACGTAGTAGTAGTAGTAGTAGTAGTAGTAGTAGTAGTGGTGGTAGTAGTAGTAGTAGTAGTAGTAGTAGCCGTAGTAGTAGTAGTAGTAGTAGTAGTAGTAGTAGCAGCAGCAGTAGTAGTAGTAGTAGTAGTAGTAGTAATAGTACGGGGTATTCTCTCTGACTTTCCTACTCCATAGGTTGTGTGGGACGTGCTCCGCTGGAGCGTGATGGCCTGGCTCAGCGGCAGGATGCCGACGGAGCGCCATGACGGAATACCTTTTAGTGAATCAAGACGTCCTGGTGATGTGAAACGGGCAGCACAAGCTGGCCACAAACTCAACATCAGGGCGGTTATTGTTCAGTGTCGGGGTGATTGGGCCTGGCTGAAGCAAGGCCTCGGCTTGACGGGCTGGCAACGTGGTGGGCCCAACGCGCGCATATGTTTCAAATGTAGGTGCGAAGTTTCAGAAATGATGCAGGTTGACTTGAATGCCGAATGGAGGCCCTCTTTAGAATCGCATTCCAGCTTCCTCCAGGACGTCTTGAACAATCGGAAGTACGTGTGTGGTTTGTTCACAATACCTGGCTTCACTATAGAAATGGTGACGGCTGATTTGATGCATTGCTCGCGTCTAGGGATCCTCCAGGTCCCCCTGGGAAATGTGATGTGGGAACTGTTTGTAGAGCTTGGGGGCACTTACAAAAAATGGGCCGACGCGTGTGGAAAGCTAAATGGCATGGCAAAGATGGTGAGCAAGCAGCTTTGCATCGAAGCCCCGATGAACCATTTGACGGTCGGCATGTTACGACCTTCGGAGACTGGCAAGCCAAAGATGAAGCTGACGGCGGACAGGGACACTGATGGGAATGATGAGGACGAAGAGGAGGAAGAAGAGGATAAGAAGGAGGTAACGGAGACGAGGAGAAGGAGGAGGAGGAGGAGGAGGAGGAGGGAGAAGGGAGGACGAGGGAGGAGGGAGAGAAGGCGGAGAGAGGGGGGTTCGCGAATCCCCGCCCCGCCCCGCCACCCCCATCATCCTTGTTACATCTTGCGCCCATTGGCAAAGCTCAGCAAACCGACCCGTCCTGACATGCCTCCTGCGTGGGGGAAGGGATCCAACTATGTCCTAGAAGGCAGGCGGATGCTGCACGTCGCACGCGCCATGTTGGTGCACCTGTTTTCCCCAGAAGCTGCGCACGAGCGCACTCGTTTTCACTGTGTCGACGCGTTGTGCAGGGTCTACGATGAGGCTAAGAACTGGGACAACAGGACGTCCCCCGCCATGATTGGCAGATACGCTCGCCAACACTGTGAATTGTACAGAGTCCTATCTCTACAGCATGGGAACGGCTATGAATCGAACACGTTTTGGCGGTGGTACCCCAAACATCATGTCTTTCTTCACTGCTGCGAGGACCAGGTGCTGCATCACGATAACCCCCGAAACTATTGGTGCTACGGTGATGAGGCAGAGATTGGGGCGGCGGCACAATTAGCGAAGGCATCGCACCCGAAAGTGATTAGCACTGTGTTGATGAAGCGTTATAGGCTGCGCACGCTTCTGTAAGGCCCGTTGCTTTCTGAGTTGCTCCACCTGGGAGCTAAGACTGTCCGTGGTGCCACCGCCATCCCTGGACTCGGCCAGCCATTGCCCTGGGGCCGAATTCGATAGACCCTGGAAGGAGGAGGAGGAAGAAGAGGAAGGGGGGGAAAGGGGGAGGAGGAGGGAGGAGGAGGAAGCGGAGGAGGAGGAGGAGGGAGGGAGGGAGGGAGGGTCCCCTGCTCCCCTGGTTTGTTTACCCTGGACGGCTTCGAACAAGGATGGTGGTAGCATGCATGTCCGAGTGTGCGGATCGAGTCTGGCATTCGGAGCGTGCTCAGGATGTGCTGGGACAAACGGGCGAATGGCGCGGCGCGAAGGAACTGGCAGCACGTCTCCATCATCCGATTCCTCCTCACCCCGTGCCCCTCCTCCTCCCTCGCCCCTCTTCCCCCTCACCCCTACTCTCCCTCTCACGCCCCCTCACCATCTCCATCCCTCCCCATCCCCTCGCCGACCTCCGCCTCATCCGATGATTGTCCGTGGCCTTCTCCTCGGTCATTCTGCCCGTGTCTCCGTTCTCATCGAGCTTCAACTCTTGTCTTAGTTTCTTCTCCTCCTCCTCCTCCTCAGCCTATTGCTCGTCCTCCTCCTCCTCCCCCTCATCATCATCATCACCATCAGCATCAGCATCATCATCATCATCATCGCCGCCACCACCACCATCATCATCATCCTAATATTCCTCCTCGGCGTCGTCCTCCTCCACCTCCTCCTCCTTCCCCCCCTCAGACTCGTGCGCCAGTTTTGGTCCAAGCACGTGTGGCTCAAGTGACTCGCGTCCGCTGTCCGCTCCTCCTTCCCCCCCGTCGCAATTTTGGCCCAAGCACGCGTGGCTGAACTGGCCCACGTCCGCTGTCCGCTCATGCTGCTCCTCCCTCCACTCTCCTCCACTCTCCTCCTCCTCCTCCTCCTCCTCCTCCTCCTCATCCTCCTACCCCTCCTCTTCCTCTTCCTCCCCCTCCTTATCCTTCCCACCTCCTCCTCCTTCTGCTCCTCTCCTCGTCCTCCTCCTCCTGTGGTTGGTCCTTTTTTCTTCTTCGACCCCGCCTTCCATATCCTTCTCCTCGTCCTTTTCCTTCCTCTCCTCTTCCTTTTTCTTCCGCCCATTCTCCTCCCTCAGGCCTCCTCGTCCTCGTCCTCCTCGCCCTCCTCCTCCTCCTCCTCGATCCTCCTCCTCCTCCTCCTCCTCCTCCTCCTCCCCCCTCCCCCCCCTCCCCCCCCTCCTCTTGCCCCAAGCCAGCGCCCTGTTCTGGCAGCGGGGGCGGCTGCGTGGCGACGCACTCTTTTCCAGGGCGCAGGCTTCTCCTCCCCCCCCTTCTCCTCCATTTGGCTCCTCCTCCTCCTCCTTTTCCTCCTCCTCCTTCCTTCCTCTCCTCTCCTCCTCCACCTCCGCCTCTCCCTCCCTTTCCTCCTCCCCCCCCTCCTCCTTCTTCTGCCCCTCGCCAGCGCTATGGCAGCGGGAGCGGCGGTGGCGACGCTATTTTCAGTGAGCAGCGTCGACCCAGACGGTCGAGGGACGACTGGCGACGACGTCGACGGAGCACGACGACCGAGAAAAAGACGACGACGAACCTACGACTGCGACGACGGACGACGCCAGACGCGACGGACCACGCCACCGCAACGCACCCCGCCATGTCGGCAGCCGTGCCTGGATAAACGCACGTGACCCGTGCGCGGGCGAATCGCTTGAGACATATTAAAGGGATGCGCCAACGTTTGACCCTTGCAATAAGTCGCATGTATACATTCGTACACGCGTGTCACGTACATACATACATACATACATACATACATACATACATACACGCATACATACATAAACACATATACATACATATACATACATATATACATACATGTACATATATATATATATATCAACATAAATGTCCCACATTGTTTCCGGCATTGTTCCGGCATGTTTCCGTTAATTTTCCGGCATTGTTCCATCATTTTTTGTCATTGTCCTGGTTGGGATTCATCTTCCCCTGGGTGAATTCATTCATTTGTTGTGGAATTTCTGTGCGGGACAAATGAATGAAAATGTTTCTTTTTTTAAGAAGCACGACAATAAATTAGGAAAACCGAAAGAAACAAGTCAGCTTCGACAATAAAACGCCGAAATTCATAAAATAAGTCGTACGACATTTTTTTTGGAGAACGGATGGTCTGGGAACATATCTCATATTGAATGCCCATTGCCGCGGCCTCGAACCACAGCCGTCCGGCGATAGCGGCCAAGTCTTTTGTCATTGAAAAACCCCTGACAATGCACGCTAAGGCTGCGGCGTTGCCCACGCAATGGATCACCCGGCAGCCTCGAAGGTGTTCCGGGCAGAAAGAAACTAAGGCTACCAGTCCTGTAAGCAACTTAAAATACGTTGGTCCGGCGCCCCAGCGATTGCCTCCTCACGATCGCAAGGGCGCGCCCCTGCAAGAAGATTGGTTGGTCGTGCCCAGTCACGGCCGCGGCCCCTACTCGGCCGGCGCCCTCTGCGTCGGAATGCAAAAGGGCGGCAGGCGCGGCGCGAGGTGGCGGGAGCGGAACCTCTCTGGAACTGCCCTGGTGGAGCACTTCCAGGAACCACTCCGCAGAATTCCGGAGACGATTCGCGAGGCGAAACGAACCCGACGATTGACGCTGCCTCCAAACCAATGGCCGCAGCAACGCTCTGCCCAGGCGATTGAAAACACGCGCGTTTAAAAATTACGCCACCGAGAAACCCCACATGCGGATTTTATGTCTTGTGTGAACCGCGCTACCACTACCAACGCCGCCATGCTCTCAGGCGCCCCCTGTGGTCGTTGAAAGGAGCGGGAGGACGTGTGGGGGGAGAGGAGGGTTGAGGAGTCATCTGCGACGGTCATATCCGGCGTCGCATGGCACTTGGATACGAGAGGGAATACGCATATTCCCTCCTGCCACGTCAACTGTCCGAGAGGAGGGAGGGCCGTTTTCTGGCGACGACCGTGAGCGCAGCCGCAGGCTCTCCGCCCGCGTCGAGGGTCACTCCAAGGCGCGGGGTTGGCACCCGAACGACCCTCCGACTGACGGAGGGGGCGGTGGGGTGCGGCTTCATTAAAACGAGATGCGGGGTGGGGGGGTGGAAAAAAGCACAGCTCTAAGCACAGAAGGCTGCGGAAGAGGGGGAAGGAAGGAGGAGGAGGAAGCCAGAGCACTACGGCCTAGGGGGGAATATAACCGTTTAGGCTTTGGCCAAACGAAACCATATTCCCTCCTGCCACGTTAACTGTCCGAGAGGAGGGAGGGCCGTTTTCTGGCGACGACCGTGGGCGCAGCCGCAGGCTCTCCGCCCACGCCCGTCCCGGGCCGCTCCCTCAAGTCCAAGCCACCGCCGACCTCCAGTGGGCAAACTGCTCACAGGCAGGGGGCGGGGTCCCACGAAACGATTAAAAAAAGGGGGCCGCGGGCCAACTCCGCCCGCGCAGGGGTCACCCTGCCCGCGTCCTGTGCAGCCACTTAACACGCTCATGACTCGGCGGCCGGCGCGCGTGCAGGGGGGCCCAAAAACTCGGGGCCACCCCTCCAGAGGGAGGGGGGTCCGTGATGAATTCATGGAGAGGGCCACCCGCCTCCGGGACGTCCGCGCAAGGCCAGGTCCGGCTCAATCCGTCTCTTCCAGCTGCAGTATCGCCCCCGCCGGGGGCTCCGGGGTCGCCTCCCGTGCACGGCTGGTAGGGCCCCCCCCCTTGCCCCGTGCGTCGGTCTCCCCGGCCTCGCGGGGGGAACGGGGTAGCCCGCCCCGGGCTGGTCTCGGGGCTTCTGCACTCCCTCCCGGTGGGCGGGTTGGTATTCGTCTGAACGCCTTCCCCGAACATGTCCTTCAGGAACTCCTCCGCGATCCGCCCGTTGGTCTGGCCCAATCCCGCCTGGGCCCTGCGGCTGAAGTCCCCCAGGTGGAACAGGCGCTCTCCCCCGGGGGAGGAGGAGGCCCCCGCCCTCTGCTCGTCGACGAGGATCTCCACCAGGACCTGCAGGACACTGCGGAAGCCGCCACCCATCGGGGCTTGTAGCCACGCGTCCGACCAGAATAGCTCCCGGGTCTCGAAGGTGTCCTCGGCCGGCGCCGCCGGCTCCGCCTCCTGGGGTCCCTGGCCCTCGGCCGGGGGTGCCGGCTCGGGCCCCGGGGGCCCTTCCTCCGGGAGCTGGAAGCGCGGGTGCCTGGGCTGGGCGCCCTCCGGGGGCTCGGGTGACTCGGCCGGTCCCTCCAGCCCAGACCCGTCCCCCGCCGCACCCTGAGCTGGGCTGGCGGCCCCGACAAGGTTGGCCTCGCCCTTCTGGTCCGCCCCCCCTCCCGGCTCCGCGCCCCCGCCTCCCCGCCCCTCCTCAGCGGGCGCGTCCTGAGGCGGTTCCGCGCCCTGATCTGGGAGGGGTCTCCCGCCCCCGCTCTCCGCGCCAGCGGGGTGCCCCCCCGCGGCCCCGTCCGCCTCCCCGCCGGCGACGGGCTCCGCGGTCTTCCGAAGCGGCGGGGGGGGGAGGCGTGCCGTTCGGAGCTTTTGCTCATCCCGGTGCGCCCTGAGGTGCTGGGGGACTGGGCCCTGGACCAGGTGCATCAGCCTGTAGACTCTAGACCTCCCGCGCCTCCACGAAGAACAGCAGCATGTGCTTCGGGTGGTAGTAGACCGTCTCCGTGCCTCCCTCCTCCAAGCGGAGCGGGAGGGTGCGGTGGGTGTCCAGGCTCTGCGGGCACCTATCCAACTGGGTCCATCCATCCCCCCCGACCCGAATGGTGGAGTCCAGCCACGCCGCCAGCTCCGGGGGGAAGTGGCCCATCTCCTGCAGGACCTCGGGCTTCCACAGCTCCACCCAGCTTGGGGGGATGGGCGCCCTGATAGTGTAGCCGCCCGTCGGCAGCATGGGGGTGCGCACCCAGTCCGCCGCCATCCCTTCCGGGATCCAGCTGGCCACCCAGTCGTAAGGGTCCTCGTCGGGGTCCTCCTCGTGCGCTCCTCTTGCGCTCCCGCCCGACTCCCCCGAATCGTCCTGGGCTTCTCCTTGCGCGGGTCCAGCAGGGCCGGGGACGACCGGCGCGCTCCCGAGGTCTGCGGGTGTCGGGGGTGGCTCCTCCGGGGGAGGCTCTTCTGCTTCCCACGCGGGGTCGAGGCCCCCCTCCGCCCGTCGCTGCACCGGGGCCACCCCGGGTCCCAGGGCCGCATGGAGGGCCCCCTCATGATCTCCTTCCTCGAGTAGCGTCTTTGCGGCCTCGGGCCTGCGGGTGAGATCCGGGGGCCCGACCCCGGAGGCGAACGCGAGGGCGCGCCGCGACTCCGTGAAGAACACCAGGTGAACCTCGGAGTACGACTCCTCCAGGGAGGCCACAAGGTCTTCGTGCGTGCAGCCCCGGGCTTCCCGGTCACCGGGCGCGTCGAGGACGCCCAAGAGGGTGATGAGGCGCGCCCGGAGGAGACGGTGACGCTCTTCGACGTGCTGGGGGCCCGCTACCCCCTGGAGCGTGATCCGGAGGCTGGGCCGGGCGGCGAATGGGTCGGCGCCTGCCGCTCCCCCCGCCGTCCCGGATGCAGGCGCGGCGCCCGCCGCTCCCTCCGGCGGGGGCTCCGGCTGGGCACGCGCCCGGACTCGCTCCACTTCCTCCGCCTGCTCCAGGGCCCTCCAGATATTGCGCTGGTCGCTGGCGGCGGGGAAGTGCAGCCTCCGGAAGTCATCCACCGAAACCAGGACGTACTCCCTGCCCGGCGTGTCCCTCCACTGCCGCAGGCTGCCTTGTACCGAATGGTAGTGGTAGTAGTAGGCTCTGTCCTGGGTGGAGTGGAGCCGCCGGGCGCAGGGGTGAGCAGCCCCAGGGGTCTCTTCCGCAGGGTGCTGTGGGCATTCCCAGACGTGGGGGACGGTGTCGCAGTTCGCGGACGGAAAGAGGGCGACCCCGAGTTGCTCGTCCAGGGCCCTCCAAGCGGTAACCACAGCCGACGCCTCCCCGCACCGCTCGATCCCGTGCACCAGGGAGTGGGACCCATCTGAGCGGCGTTCCACTAGGGCCAAGACTGAGGAAGGTGGGCCCCGCATGGTTGCGATCACGCATGCGGTCCGAAGTGGAGGGGGCTCCGCCGGGGGCGGGGGGGCGCCTTGGGGCCCGGCGCCCGCTGCGGGCGCCGTGCTCCTCCCTCCGCTGCCCGGCGCGGGAGCCCCGGCCGCCGGGAACGCTGGGGTGGCCTTGTGTGGCACAGCTGAGCTCCCCGCGCCCTGGGCTGGCGCGCCACCCCCTGCGGTCGCCCCGCGACCTCCCTCCTTCGGGGGTGGGGGTCCCGCCGGTTGGGGGGCGCCCTCGGGCCCACTGGGCGCCCCTCTCCCCGGAGCACTCGTTGCCGGTCCTCCCTCCCCCTTCCCTCCCCCGCCGGGGGCCTGGGATGGTGGGGGGGGGCTGTAGCGCACGCTGCAGCCTGGCACCGTCGTGCGCGCATCCGCTTCCGGGGGTCCCTCTTCGTGCGGCGGCGGCGCGGGGAGGTATATCCGCGCGATGTGGGCGTATGACTTGACGTCCAGGTCAGTTGCGCATCACTGGGGCCCGGCAGGCCGGAGCAACCCCTCCTCGACTGGCCGCGGCGGGGCTGCTGCAACTCGAGGCGCAGCCGCCAGCCCTGAAGGCCGCCGACACAGCATCTGCCGACGCGACCCCGTTGGCAGACGCACCCTCCCCGAGTGTGCAGACACTGCCGGCGGATCGACCGCCTGGCCTTGTCTCACCTATAGACGGGTCTGAGGTTCGGTGTGACAAGCTCCGTCCCAGGCGGACTCCCGAGCGTCGCGGGTGTCACCAGCCTCTTTGTCAACCAGGCAGCAACGCGGACGCGGGCCTGGTCCAGATCCCGGGGCAACCCGACCGACAGGGAGCCGTGGGTGCCGCCGGCGAGCCTGCTCGACAGAAGCCGCCCGCTCGACGGAAGCCCCCCGCGCGACGCAAGTCGCCCGGGAAGGGCGGGGGCCCCGGTCGCAGCGCATTCAAGCAAGCATTGGGAAGGAAATGTCAGTCTTTTCTTCCTCCCCCTCCCTTGTAGCGCGGCGCTGCCGCGGCGTCCTGCGCGGCGATTGCGTCTCCTTCCGTCTTCTCTGAGTTGCAGTCAGTTTTGCTCGCTGCAGCTACATGTTCTCAGGCAGGGCGCAGACAAGGACTGCCGCTGCATCCGTAGCCACCTTAGCTTAGAGACAGCGCCTTCACCGACCATGGCAAAACATGCATTGCCCTCATTAGATCTTGCAGTGTTCTCCAGATCAGAGTGTCGTTTGGAAAGCGCAGCGTCGGACAGCTGCCCCCAATCCGAATGGGTCGCGCAGTGCTCCGGCTGGGACTTTCGCGCGACGCGAGCAGACGGAGCATTCTCGATTCGAAATTTGCCCATCGTCTTGCGTCGCCTGGCAAGCGCCCTCAGGCAAAGGCCCCCGAACTTGAACTCCCGCGCGCGCGAAAAACGAGGGGCCCCGAACGTGGGGCGCGCGCATTCGAGCCGCGAGCTAACGTCACTGATCGACTGAAGGCTGAGCCAGCGAAGCACGGCGGACCCTGGCCCCTTGTCGACGCCCCGCGCTTCCTCGACGCATGTATAAAAAGCTGCGCCTCATGACCTCGTTCAGCGCCCCCTGCGCGGACTTCGCCATGCACTTGGTCGCGCGCTCGACGGCCGCGTGTTTTTGCCGGAGTAGTCGAGAAGTCCATGTTCGAGAGCATCGCCAGCATCGCGGCCAGGATGAAGTTGTTCTGGAAGTGGCGGCCAGCACAGCTCGCGGCGGCCCGGGTGGTCGGCGACCTCCTCCTCGCCGGGCGGAACGAGTTTGCGCGGGGGGCATTTCTTGCAAGACGGGCGCTTCATTGTGGGCTCTCATCGCCGACGCGCGCGCGGGCCTGCTCTTTCGCGGGCAGCCCCAAGGCGCAAGGTTTGCGGATAATGTTCGCCCACTCCGCCAGCGTTGCGACGCAGCGAAGTCTGGCTGGCCTTCGCTTGCCGCGCGCCCGAGCTGGCAGAGCCAGTGGGCGCGCGCCTCGTGAGAGATGCTCTCCGGCGACCGAAACTGCTTCTCACCCGCGGCCTCAAGTTCCTGACTCGCGCCGACGTCGCCCGCGAAGTCAGCGCTGGCAGAGCCTGGCGCCTTTGGTGCCCTGGCGCCCGGCCTCTGGCAACATGGCTTTCGCTGCGTTGCATTCGGTGTAGGCGCGGGCCGCGCTCGACCGGGCGACCTGCCGCCTCCGCTTGCAGGGCCGCGCTTCGGCCTGGCAGCGGCGCGTCGATCTCCGCGGCGCCAGACCCCCTGGGCCGCTCACGAGGCGCAAGTTCTCGTCGACGCGCGGGGCGCCGACCGCGAAGGCCATGCGCGCGCAGATGATGCGCCCGCGCCGTTCCAGTCGCAGGACGCGCGCCAGTCGTCGACCTGGCCAAAGTGGCGCATGTCCAGAATATCATTGCACGGAGATGTCGCCATCCATGCGCGGGCGCAGCGCCGCCTGGTTCTCCGCCCGCGCGCCGCCGTGCCTGAGCGCGCCGTCGGACAACGGCTGCTCCGTCAGCAAGGCTGCAACTAACGCGGTCGTCGTCTCCAGCTCGACCGCGCAGCGCCGCGCCGCCGCGCCGGGGCCCCGGGCGGCAAGTTAGCAGTGCGCGCGATTTGTTTTTCATCGCGGCCTCCCTGACAGGGCCCGGGGAGCGCGATTTCCGTTGCGCGCGGCCCCCCGGCATTCGGCGCTCGGCGCCTTCAGCGGCGTCTCGTGCAGCTGCGCCCACTTGCGCGCGCCGCGCGCGAGCGCGCAAAAGCCGGGCGGGATCTTGCCGGCGCCGCCTTTCGTTTCCAATTCCGCCGTCTCCGCCTCGACGCGGCGCGCTATCGCCCAGAGCTCTTTGCGCATCTTCCGCCTCGCTATCCCTAACAGCAGCAACGCGCTACCGACATGGCTCCTCGAACCTATGCCGAAGGAGGTCGAGGAGAGAAAAGGATGGTGACTCAGATGATGATGTTGGCGCTGCGTGCGCGCGCTCAGCGGGCTCTGCCGCCCGCGGCACTTCGACCGCGGGCCGAGAGCCTCACGAAGGCCAACGGGTGGGAGAGGCCTACAGGGCCCCCAGGCTGGGGGCGGGCCAGCTAGACCCAGAAAGATTAGAGCCCCAGGGGGGGAAGCGGGAGAGGAGCAGGCAGAGGCAGGGGCAAGGACAAGAGGAAACGGGCCCCCGCATTCCTGGGGTCAGGGAGAGCCTAGCGCTTGAACCAAACAACTAAGCTATCCCTAACAGCAGTAACGGACTACCGAAAAGGCTCCTCGAACCTATGCCGAAGGAGGTCGAGGAGAGAAAAGGATGGTGACTCAGATGATGATGTTGGCGCTGCGTGTGCGCGCGCTCCACGCCTTCCGCCACGCGTCAGCGGGCTCTGCCGCCACCTCCTGGGCGCGCCTGGCAGCGGTCGCTGCCGGCGCACCCCCTGCTGTGGCCCGGGGGCGCAGGGCAGCTTGCGGCGGCAGGCCGCCGGCGCTCCCGGGGGGTTCTTCGCGCGCCGGCGCCTACGCGGCACCCGCGCGGGTCGCGGCCAGGCGGCGTGCACTGCGTGTGCCGCCGGCCGCTCCTCGGCCTGCGCCGCCGCCCCCAATCGCGACGGCGCTGCCTTTGCGAATTCTGCGCCAGGCCTGCCGTGGGAAAGCCCACGGGCCAGGCCGGCTGGGGGCTCCAGCTCGGCGCCAGCTGCCCTCGGGCGCCCAGCCGCCGCCGCCCCAGCGCCCCGCCGCCCGCGAGCGCACCGCTGCCCGCGGGTGCTTGAAACGCCGCGCCCGGCGCCGAGCGCTGGCGTGGCTCCGCGCGCCAGGCCGAGGCCGGCGGCGGAGGCCCCTTTCCACCTCTCTCGCTCGCCAGGCCCTTGGCCGGCGGCGTCGCCGGTCAGCCGCGATGCGGCCTGGCCACCTCTCGCGTGACCTCATCTCCGCGCTGGAAACCCTGGTTCTTGTGGAGGTAGCGGGTGCCGTTGTAGTGCGCCGGCCCCTGGACTCCCGCGTCGCAGTAGATCATTTTGGGTTTCCTGGGCGGCCTCAGATTATCCTCCACCACTTCTTCCGGCATTCCGCGCGAGCCCCGGGGCCGGCGGCCCTGCCTCGGGCTGCACTAGCAGTGCCGGGCCATTGCCAAAGCCGTGGCCAGCACCACCACCAGGGAGACGATGAGCTTCACCATGACCTCCATGGGGATCGTGATGGTGACGTCCCCCCTCTCCTCAGCCTGCGCCCCTGGTCCTCCTTCGCCGTCGCCAACTCCTGGCCGGTAGCCGCCGCCTGCCCCAGCGCGGCCGCCGCCGCGGCTGCGGCTCCGAGAGCCAGAAAGCCTCTAGGGGAAGCTCGCCTGGCGCTACCGCCGGCGGCTCGCTGCTGAGGCTTCGTGGCGGGTGTCGTCAGCTTCGAGCGGTCGTTGGCCATGCGCCTAGCTACGTCGCTCTGCGGCTCGTGTGACTCCCAGAGATAGGCGTGGAACGAGTCCGACGCCCATCTCCCGCACCTCTGGACCTTGGAGAGATCGTCCGTAACATGGTACATCGCCGTGGCCCCCCCGATCCTCAGGGAGTGGGGGCCGATCTCCTCTCGCCTGAGGCCTGCCGCTAGGCCTGCCAGCGCGAGGAAAGGCTGCGCCTCCTCGCGCTTCACCCGGCCTCCCGAAGCCCGCCGGAAGAGGGGCAGCCGCGCCTCCGTGCCGTGGTCGAAGCGCTGCGGGTGCTGCGCCTGCATGGCCGCCAGGGCCTCGACAGGACACAGCGCTGAGTGGGTGGCGAACTGGTTGCGTACCATCCCCACGTTGTACTGGTCCGTCTTCGAGCCCTTGATGTGCAGGACGCACTCGTCTGCTCGGGCGAACTGGCCGGTGCGTTCGCCCTCGGACCTCGCCTCTGTGTCCTCGCTGTGGAGTACCCTTTCGACGGACCATGACTTGTCCGTCACCAGGTACTCCGACGCCCGCAGGAGGAAGAAGAAAGCGAGGAGGATCGCGGCGCACAGCGTGGCGGCGTCGGCTGGCCTGAGGCCCGCGTCTTGATGGATGTGCTGCTTTAGCCACAGCAGCATCCGCGGGGTGACCGGCCTCTTACGCTTGCTGCTGGTGCCCTGGAGCCTTTTCAGGCCGGCCAGGGTCGTCCACGGCCGCCCACGGTGCAGGGGCGGGTCGCCGCGCCCGACGATCAGGTGGGCGTACCTGGTGGCGAACAGCTCCTGCTTCACCGCCCCCTCGGTGCGCGACAGCACCACCGCCAGGATGACCACAAAGTCGATCAAGGCGTCCTCGTCGCTGGTCCGCTCGGCTCGGCCCTGGCCCTGGAGCCACGGCTCGCGCCCCTGTGCGGCGCGGCAGGCAGTCCATTGCCGCCGGCCGCCCTCGTACCCGCTGCGGGTGCCCTCGCTGAGCTTCTGGGGCATCACCTCGGCCCGTTGGTCGCGGATCCACTCTCCGTAGCGCTCTCCTCCCACCGTGGAGTGGGCGGGCGGCGGCGGCAGGTTCTCGCGCGCCTGCCCCAGGGCCAGAGGCTGGACCAGGTCGGACGCCGCCGCAGCCCGCCCCTTACGGGCCAACCTTGGGCGCGCGCCTCGGGGGGCGCGTGGGCGGGCCAGGGTCGCGTCCTGCTTGAGCTCGCCAGCGGCTGGTGGAGCGTCCGGGCCGAGGATGGTGTCCTCGCTGATCTGCTTGAACCGGATCACCTGGCTCTTGTGTCGCTTCTTGTGGATTTCCTCGGAGAGCACGCCCCTGGCCGCTTCCCTGTCCTGGCGCAGGACTTCCGCCGCCGGGTTGTCCGGGGCGATGGCATCGTCTGTGCGGACTCTGGTGGTAGGGCCCGCGCCGCCGCGCGACGCAGCTCCTCGTTGGCGGCCCCCTCGGCCAAGTGCTTGGCCCATGCTGCGTCGCTGCCGCCCTGGATGCGCCAGACCACCCGCGGCGCGAGCGCCCTCGCCCTCCCGTGCGCGCCGCCAGGGATATACAGCAGCGTAGCGCTGGGTCCTGTGGGCTCCCGACCTCGCCACCGGGGTGCGCTGGCAGGGCCGTCTGGGCTGTGCAGCAGGTGCTTGACCCCCTCGATAGTGATGTGCCCGGCCGGCTTCGGCAGCAGTGGACTGCCCGCGGTGCGGATCCTCGGGGTCGAGGAGGATCTCTCCCTGGTTGTCCAGCCAGTTCCCGCCTGAGTCCGACTCCAAAAAATGCTGGACTCCGCGGGCCACGCGGCGTGCCGGCGGCAATGTAATGCTCGCAAGGCAGCGCGCCAGAGGGCCACGGCAGGCGACCAGCATCCTCCTGGTTCTTGAGGTTGCGTCCCCGTGCTCGGTGCACAAGAGGTCGAACGAGGTCAGCGCGCAGCCGAGCTGCTTGAGGGAGCGCTCGAGCCTTTGGACCGGGAGTCCCACGGGTGCATCTGCGATGACCACGCTGGGGCTGTCCTGGCCCACGCGGACGAGGAGCGCCTCCGCCTCGAAGCCCCGCGGGTCCATCGTCAAGGACGTCAGCGCCCAAGCGCGCCCCCTGAGCATGACGAAGGCGCCCCGATATCCCTGGGGCAGCCCGCCCAGCTCGATGCTGACCTGGCCGGCCAGGGGGAGGCAGGCCTTCGGCGCAGCGGGCGTGCGAAAGGCGCGGCGCCGCAGGGCCGCCTCGGCCAGCGGCCCCGTCTCGCCGGGGACCCGCAGGAGTCTGTCCCGGGCGCCCGCGGCGATGGGGCCCCAAGCGGCGGGAGGCTCCAGGCGATGCCAGCCAGCCCTCGCGAGCTCGCCATGCACCTTCTTCACTTTCTCTCTCGTCAGCCAGTCCGCCACCTCGTTGTGGTACGTGCGCGCGTAAAAGGATGCAAGCATGAAGCCGTGCTCGGCCTCCTGTATCTCGACCACGCGCAGTAGATGATGGACCTGCGCGTTCTTGGGCCGACGCTTCGCCAGCCAGGACTGAACGTTCGCGTTGTCCGTGACGTAGAAGACGAGATCGCCCGTCCACAGTGACGCGGCCAACGCCACCAGCGCCAGCAGCTCCACGACGGAGATGATCCAGTCGTCCTCTGAACTCGGTCCGATCACTGCGTTTTAAAGCTGTTCCAGCAGTGGCGTCGCCTCCGTAGCCAAGTACGAAGGCGGGCCGGCGGCGAGACTTTCGCTCGCGCGGCCCCAGTCGACGGCTCCGATCGCGTCCAATGTCGCGTCTCCTCCTGTCCAGCGGGTCCGGCGTGCCATTCCAGGCAGCGCCATCAGTTCGCAAGGGGTCAGTGCTTGGCCAAAACCCGCTTGGAACGACGTGCTCCAGGCCTCCGGCGCGTCGAACATCACCCTGAAGAGCTCCAGCGCGCGGCCCCGCTCTTCCCACGCTGCTGCCGCGGCGTCGGGGTCACCCTTGGGGCCCGCCCATGGTGAGCCCTCGGCGACGTGCCCCAGGAGCTTGTCGAGCACTGGAAGCTCTGGGCGGATCGCGGGTTGTGCTGAACTCCAGTGCTGCGCGCATCCCCTCAGCTCCTGTACGAGCTTCGTGGGGGCGCGTCGCGATCCGTGGGCAAGCTCCGGCAGGGCGAGCAGGTACTGCGCCTTGATGCACTTCTGCTCGGGGAGGCGCGTCGTCGTCGTCTTCTTGTTGAATTTCACGTGCAATCCTCGCGCCAACTGCACGGGTGCGAACTCGCCCTCCTCGGCGAGCTTGTCGGCGTTGACCGCCCGAGGCCCCCAGACGCGCTGCATGGCCCGTTCAAGCTCATCCCCAGAAAACCAGGGTCGGAGGCCCACCAGGGGCTCGAGCACCACCCCGTCGTCCATGAGCCACTTGCTGGCGAAGCTGACCTCGTCGTTGATGGAGGGCAGGGGGGGCCGATGGCGCTCGTGCCCCTTCTTGGCGGCCCAGGAGAATTCCATGCACTCGCCTGGACTGCCCGACCAGCCGAACACCAGCACCGAGTGAATCATCACGACCTTTCCTTCGATGCCGACTGTATCCCCTGGCAGCGACGCCCCAAACTCGGGGGCGGCGGCTGGCTCGAGGCGGTGCCACTTGAAGGCCCGCGCGACATCCCGCTTCGCGCGCAACTGCGGCACCCCGGGGTGGCGGGCCTCCCGCCACAGCGACAGCCTGGCGAGTCCATGGTGAAGTGGCTGCTTCGCCGGCGGGCGCTGTTCATGGGGCTGTCCACGCTGGCGCACCTCATGTCGTGGATCGGCCGGCCCTCCGAAGAGATCGTCCTGTCCGGGTTCTGCTTGGGGGCGCGGCCAGAGGGCGACTCAATGACAGCGGAGGCCTCGAGCACGTCGTTGGCGGCGTCCGAGGCCCAGATCACGACGCCGAAGCGGGAGTCTTTCCAGCACTTCTCGAGCATCTCCCCGGCGTGGTCCACGGCCGAGGAGTGTGACTTGTGGACCTCGCGTGTCCGGGGGGCAACCCTCCTGGACGGCGCTCCTTTTTCAGCCATGGCCCGCAGGTGGCCCCCATGCTCGGGGCTCAGCGCGGCCTGGAGGTCGGCGGCCAGGACGCCCCCTAGAGGGTTCCCATGCTGCTCCTCGCGGGCCGCCCTCAGAAGCCTGGCTGCCTCCTCCGCGGGGCCCGCCGTGCGCAACAGGCGGTTCCCCCGCTCCACGGCCTCCTTCAGAAGCTCTGGCCGGCACTCGGGGTGCGAGGCGCACCAGGCGACATACTGGGTGGCCTCCGCCTGGCCGCGCGTGAGCGCGACGGCCGGCGCCTCGTCTAGCGGCGGACCTCCGCAGCAGCGGCCGTCCGCGTCCGGCGGCGGTGGGGCCTGCCGGCTGCCCGTAGGCCGTGCCTTTGCGTCGGCGGCGGCCGCTGTGGCGGCTGCATAGTGCTTGGGCGGGGTGCGCGGGGCAGCGCCTCGCCCTCGCTGCTGAGATGCACGCTCCGCGTGCCTTTGGCCCGCGGCTGCAGCTTCGGGCGCACTGGGGCGCTCCCGCTAGGTGCGCTGCCTGGAGAGGGCCGTCGCTTCCCCTGCTGAGGCGCGAGCTGTCGAGCTGCGGAGCTGGCGCCACCGGCGCACGGCGGGTCGAGCATCTCGCAGTCGTTGGGCTCCTCGTCGTCGTAGGATTCGTCGTAGGCGCTGGGCTGCGCTGGCGGCTCCTCCCAAGGGGGGGGGGGCCAAGCGATCGTCCTCCGGGGTGCCCGGGGCCGCTTCGAGCTTCGTCAGCATCGTCACGAACACGTTGCGGATCCGCACCTGCTCGTTGCGGGTCCAGCTGGCTCCTTGGGGGGGGCCCTCGTCCATCTTCGTGATCCCGAGCACTAGGAGTTCGCGCGCCGATGTCCTCAACTCGTTTGAGGGCGCACCTCCGGCCAACAGGCTCCTGGCGTAGTTGTTCAGCATGGTCTCCGCCCCATGGCAGTCATCCCCGCCCTCGAGGATGAGCGAAACCATTGGTTCGCTTGTCTCCCACGAGGGCGTCAGCTCTGCGTTGGCCCGCCCCGCCGCTCGCCCGGCTGCTCCAGCCTGCGGCGGCCGGGTCGAGCCCGCCGACGCGGCTCGCCTGACCCTCGCAGTGGCCGGCGGCCCCATCGGCCCCGGGCTGTCGACGCTCCGCGCACGGTGGCGTCGCGTCTCCTGCCCTGGCTCGGCGCGCTTTCATCTCGCTGAGCTTGATCTCGAGCATCTGCACGTCCTTGACCTCACGCCCCCTGTCGCCCTCATCCCGGGCGTGCGCTGCTTCCAAGTCGGACCTGATCTGGTTGAGCTCGGCGCTGTCCCCCGAACTGGAGGTCCCGGCGGCGGCCGGAGTGCTGACCTCGTCGGCCGCTGAGGCGACCGCTGCCGAGGCCGCGGCGCTGCTGAAGGTGGGCTTGGTCAAGAGGCTCCTGCTCATCGGGCGGGGCGCTGCGCGGTCCGCTATCCCGAGCGTGACGCGCCGCTGGGTGCCTCGATCTCCTTCCTCCGTCCAGGGTGCCAGGTTGCACAGAGGACTGTTGTCAGTCCTCCGCGGGCCCAATGCTGTGATTTCAACTGTTTCCCTCCCACCCATCTAGAAGTGTGGCGAATGAGCCAGAAATCCCTTATTATCTTCAGATTAAGGTTGAAGCTCAGCTGTGTTCGCCAATCATTCGACATTCCAATGCTGAGTGGTTGGCCAACGGCAGCCCTAAGACATTTTCACTGATAGCTACACACCAACCTTGATTGCCAAATTCGTAGATCACAACCTCAGCGCAATGTCTGATTATCCTAGGTCGTGCCAAGGGGAAGGCGCTTGTGTGTGAAAACAATGGTCCTTGGCACTTACCCATCATAGCTCCCAGAACTCTATGACAAGAACGGGGTGCAACATATTCTTGCGATTGTTTTAATCTCTCTGCCTCTGTCCTATTCGTATTTTGTCTCGTCTGCAGCATCAGATCCATCAGCGCTATCAGAAAACCCTCCAAACCCAATCCCCCTCAATTAATATATCCACGCTAGGCCAATCAGGCCCTGGGGGGGCATTGATCGTTGAGGGGGACAAAGCAGGCCGCAACATGATGACACCGACCTAACACCAACATAATAAACAAGCAGCGTTTGAACAGCAAAACAAACAAACAAGTATCATTATCTTGGGGATGTGCAAAAATGGAATCACCAAAACAATGCTTCGGCAATGGGGTCCCCGAAGGAACCACTAAGCGAGGCCCGCAGAGAAGCCATGTCTGATTCAAAGAGACTCCTCAGCCCTCAGCCCAAAAATAGAAGCCCACCCAGACAGAAAGCAGAAATGAACGGGAAACATTCTGCAGCCATTTGGTGCTTAATGTGTGATCAGGACCACATCATTTGTTATATTTCTTCATGTGGTGACAGTGTCAAGTTCGGTCGCACTCAGCACAGGACTCATGTCAGTCAGCTTTCTCGTACGCCAGTGGTTCAGTCAGCTCTGGACCAGTGCGATGGCGCCGGGTATATTTGCAATTGTGTGCATGCAGCTGGTGTCATCAAATATGCTGGGGAAGTCACACATATGACAATGATGGATGGGCCCATGAGAGAGCAGTATGACTTGTGGAAGGGCATTCGGCCATCAGTGCGACTTTTTCGATTCAAGGTGCTCGAGGTGTCTCAGTTGGACAGCTTGCAACCGCTTCAGCAGTTCAGCAACAGGAAGTATCGCGGACTGGTCACAGAGATGGAGATGGGTCAGCCCGAACGTCTGCTTCATAATATTGTTGGCGATTGGCCTCACGACACTCCAAGCCTCACCGTGAGATTACCAGCACCGTACGCAGTATTGATTTCAAAACAAGTGTGGAGGGACATGCTTTTGCCTCATGATGGCAACGGTGCAAGATGGTTGCGGATTCGATATGATCTCTTGGGATTGGAGCCGCCACAGCCTCCACCACCCATGCGACATCAGCAGCATGATGGGATTATTCAGTTCACTCCAGGAACGTTGCGAAAGATTTCGGATCAACTCAGGGCTGCTGCTAAACATCTTGACCGTTCTGATGACATGGATGCGGAAGAATACAATTCCCTCGAAGATTCGATCCTTCTCCTGGACGCCGTTGCGAAGCAGCTCAGCCCGGCAGAACTTCACAAGGAGATGGTGGACTGGAAGTGTGGCGACCGCGAGCCAGGTGGAGATGCTGCTCTGGGGAAAATGATGTTCATCATAAAGGCGTTCATGCTGAGCAATTTGCTTCGAGACTCTGGAAATATGCAGAAGTCGATCATGTATGCCATCAATCTTGCACTACCGCCAGCCTTGGTGAACATCATCAGGGAGTACGTGAAGAAGAGAACCACTCTCAAGATGAAGAAGTACACGATTTCTAGATGGAGGATGTTGTTGGATGGTATGTTGTTGCTGTATGGCAGGGACCTCGATGACAACTTTTCGGTCGGTGAAGGGTGCTTTCGTTTCTTCATGGCAGACTCTTCGATGCAACGTGGGAGAGATTTTCAATTGGTCCAGGTCGTGTCGCTTCCAAAATTCAAGGCGGCTGAGATGCTGACGATCGCCCAGATCATGATTTCGTTCCGGCGTCAACCGATCGACTTGATGGACATCAACGGCGATGACGATGGCAACAGCTCAGAAGCGAAGTGGATGGAGGACTTGAGCAACGCGTTTGTACACGAACATTGTCCACCAATTACTCTGGGCTCAGGCGGGACAACGCTATCCCACAAGTTTTTTGCAGTTGCCTATTCAATGTGGCTGATCTCTGGCAAGACGATGAACACGTTCAAGCGTTTCATGGATGATCTTTCAGTTGGAACTTCAGACTTCGGGGTCGAGTTCAGCTTATCAAAAGTCTTACCGATGAGAGCTGCGGATCTATTTCCGTGGATGTCCCCAGATGACAGCATCATGCAGGTCCCGGGCGATGACGACGATGATGACCAGCAGCAGCAACCTTCTCAAGATGTTCTTCTCGGCATGCAGAGGTCCATCAGTGCGCCTGGGCTTTTACACATCACGCACAATGTTGGGAATGATCTTTCAGCCTGCTGCCCTGAGCTTGACGAGGCTGTCAGTGGTCTCGCCGCGGTCGCCAGATGTCTACAGCAAGAGCACTCGCAGTCGAGGATCGTAGAGAGTTGCTTCTCTGGCATCGCATCCTCAGTTTTCAAGCATAACATCGAATCCTTTCAAGGTAAAGTCTACAAGGAACGCTGGGGGACAGTTGCATTTTGTTGCAAGCAGGTCTTGGATATTGAGCAGGCGCTTCGATCGTGCTGGAATCTGCGGCGCTTCATGGAGATAGCTGAGCGAGGAGATCGAAAGGACAAGCCGAAGGAGAGCAAAGATATTGCTGAGCTAGACAAGTGCATCAACTCTGCAGAGTGGTGGGGCAAAGTCCTTGTTCTCGATCACCTCTACGAGCTGATCCGCGACTCACTAATCTGGGCGGAGGGCTGCCCGTGCCACAGCCACTTGTTGCGAAGGCTTTCAAAGACAGAGGACTTGGACTTGGTAGACAAGCATATACTAGATCGTTGGAAGAAGTGCCCACTGAGAGGGATGCGCCTTTGTGAGCTAGCAGCTGGCGGCTTCTTCAATAACTTGAAAGACCTCAGCCAGAAGTCATCCACTACTCTACTTCGAGAGCTACCTCGAGATTTGGATGCAAGTGCCAAGGGGGTGCTACTGCGGTGTTTCGAGAGAGGCAGGGCTTTCTTAGCGTTCCAATTTTCTCTCAAGCTGTGTTCATACGCGGAGCCGCCATGCCTTCTATTTGCTTGCGCCCACCATGACATTGTTGTCCAGCGCAGGGCTTTGAGGCAATGCTTAGCTTCATCATGTACGCATCCACGCATCCTTGAACTGAAGACTGAGCCTCTGCGCAGTGAAGCTGATCAGTTCATTGCTGGCGCTGACCTGACGCAGCTCATGAAGCTGCCGTTGTGCTTCGCGTCGTTGAAGTTCGGGCACTGCTCCGAGCGCAAGATTGAAGGCGGCCACGCGCAGATAAATATCAAGACGGCAGGGAAACGATACCGCACTGAAGCATTTGACAGCCTAGCTCTTCGGTGGAATAAGTACGAGGCCATGCTGAACAACAGCGACGGGGATGCAGTCTTGAAGGACATGTCACTTTACCTGCAGAAGGGCAGCAACCCGAAAATGATGCTGGGAGCACTTGGGCTGCGCTTACATCCTGGGACGAGGGTTGCTAAGCAGAACTGGGACCCGATATATCGCAAGATTCTATATCGTTCTGATCCTTGGTCGAAGTATCGGCAATGCGTGAGTGTGCAGACCCAACATGACGGACCAGATGACCCTGGAGAGTTACCGCGTGCTTTGGAAGGTGGCAGTGGAGAGAGGGGTCCCGGCGACGATCTACCTGCAGCAGGTGGTGGCGGCGGTGCAGCTGAGGGCGGAGACGCTCACGGACATCCAGGACCTTCTGGAGGAGGCGACGGCGATGACGGAGGACGGACTCGACCTGACACCCACCAACGCTGACCATTATCATCCAGATCAGCTCGAGAAGAGTTCCGATGTCCTTGACATCATGTGTGAACTCTTCTTGGTCTGATCTGGTTGATGCGGTCAACGTTGATGGGTCGTTGGCCGAATCCATTCAGGAGGCAGCGGTGGTGGTGGAGGCGCGCTGGCAGTCGCTCCTGGCCATGCTCTGCTTCCTCACATGGACTCTACACTTCAGGCTCGGAGTCTCTAGATAAAGGTTCTTCATGGGGTTGGGGATCGAGATGGACCCGCCATTGCCATTGCATGTGTAACAACCCTTTAGCAGGAAGCCCCGGAATCAGTTCCAGGGAGTGGCATGTTTCGATTTCGATCCCCACCTCGGCAAGGCCTTTGCTAGCGTGTCCACAAGGGCATCATGCACACAGCTGCAGTTTCGCACTTTCTCGTGTACCTTCGTGGGATGTCTGACGTGGATCTATCACGCACTTATTTTTCAGTGAATGCTCCAGTGGGATGCGTCAAGACATTGATGAGCATCCTCGCCCCCACGCACGTCATGATGGAGCCGGTGCCGGACGTCTGGGACACAGATGTTGTGGAAGGTGCAGTCAATACTGACGAGGGCGTGGACAGATTCTTGCAAGGCGATGAAGCATGCTCTCTTGTTTTCAGCGTCATCTCGAAGTACCCTGTCTGTGCAAAGAGAGCTGTCCCGGGGGAGCTTACTCGATCTGATGTTGGCATTGCGGTGCATCGATTGGTCAGCGGTACCACAGAGCCCAAAGATGAGGACACTACTTTGATGATATCATCTGCCCCAGCACAAATCATGACCTCCATGCAGACGGAGTCTGATTTCACAATACCATCCCAACCGCTGGCGCTACAACCTGACATGCTGCCACTCGCGTCTGGCCAGGAAGCGTTGGCTTGGAGTCCGCATGATGATCAGATCAGCTATCGCTGGGGCCGTAGATCTTTTCCTGATGGCAATTCTATGCGAACCCGCAAGTTCACTGAATGCATGTGGTCTCACCTTGAATATCTTGTAGGTGGAGATGAAGAGCGCGAGCTCGAGGCGGACAACGATGAGCTGAAGATCTGCATGAACGAAGGTCTTCTTGCAAGACGCGTTGCAGGGGATAGAGTATTTATTCTACAGACTGACTGATGCTGGAGAGCAAGCTGTCATGCCATGTACGTATCTATGCAAGCCGATTCGGTTCATGTCTAACATCAATGAGGACGTGATGCTCCGCGACCTCTGGGAGCTTCTTGTCTCCATGGAGAGCGATGGATGGGATTGTCAAGTTCTTGCTACCAAAGGCGCTGTCAAACGTGCCAAGGCGAATCCTTACAAAGTTGGTGAGGCGAAAACCTGGTACCTCATCAAGGGCGACGCTGCTGCTGACGTGAAGAAACCGTACTTGCATGCCCTTCTTCTGGCATCTCCAGACACGTGTATTCCACACCTTGCTTCAGTTGCGACGTACAAGCAGATTTTGGACCCAGAGTGGAAGCCTCGAGCACATAAGAGGAAGGCTATCACAATGGAAGAAGGAGCTGATGATTGGGGACTTGCTGAAGATCTGGAGGTGATCAAGAAGCCGAAGCGCCGGCGGCGTAAGCGCGCTCTCGCTGATGGCCTCCCCTGGAGCGATGAGTCAGTCGGCCTGTTGCCTGTTGAAGACCAGGGCGAGGATGGGGAAGATCGACCAGAGCCAGACGCTGGTTCGCAGGACCTTGACTTGGGTCGCGGAGAAGATCTACCAGAGTCAGACGCTGGATCGAACGGCGAGCCTTCAGCACGGAGTTCTTCGAGCAGCGGCGAGAGCAGCAGTAGCAGCAGTAGCAGCAGTAGCAGCAGCGACAGCGACGACGAAGCTGAATCTGCTGTTCCAGCCCCTGCAGATCCAGCTCCACATGCAGATGGGGCTCCCGCACTTTTGCCATTCCCGAAAGACATGAATGGGAAAGCTCCTTGGGGCCCTGGCTTCTTCACTCCGCGGAAGCGCGGTGCTGAAATCATTGGCTGGCAGTGCACATGTCGCCATCCTGACCATAAGAGCCTACGGCCTTGCACCAAGGAGATCAGACACACTGTATCGGGCAGCAGTGATGCGTCGCTACATATGCTGAAGTACTGGTCGATGCTATCCACTGAGGCGGCTGACAAAGACTCTCATTATGCACTTTGGTTTTCTCACGTTGTCCCTGCTAGGGAAGGTGACGTGCTGCCTGCGCTACCACTGCTCGAAGCCATGATGCAGGCCAGTGTTGCGACAGATCACGCTGCGCCGCTGGAGGCGCCTGCTGCGCCGCCTGCCGTTGTTGACTTGCTGGGCGAGCCTGATGACATACTGGGCGGAGTGGTTCCTGGCTCTGGTGTTCCAGCTGAAGTCCATGCCGCTATGATTAATCTGGCTGCGGATGGCGTCATACCAATAACGACACAGGAGCAGAGAAGACGAAACAGCTTGTCCAAGCACAGCGAGTACAGCACCCCAGCATTTTTGACACCAGCTCTGAGGTGGGGCTACATCCATCCGAATCTCAAGGCACCTCAAGGCTTCAAGTGGAGCAGCAAAGGAGCAGGCAAATGGGTGCTTTCAATCAAGGGTGATTAGCCCCGCCAGCAGAAGATATTGGCACAGTAACGCCAGATATGTTGCCAGAGTGACTCGATCTTTCAGTATTATTGCAGAATGCTTCGATATTTCAGCACTGTTGCCAATTCATTCGCTGAGTTCAACTCGACTTCTCATGCAAGTCGAACAAAACACAAAACAACATCATCGGCCTGAGAGTCCCTCGGTGGTCTCGTTACTCTTTGGGGGTCTCGTGAGGGTCTCTTGAGGGTATCTTGAGGGTAGCTTGAGGGCATCTTGAGGAAATTATCGCTTCTTGAGGGTATCTTGAGGGTATCTTGAGGGTATATTAGCATCTTTAGGGTCTCTTGAGGGTCTCGTGAGGGCCTCTTGGCTTCTGAAGGGTGTCTTGAGGGTCTCTTTCACTTCTTGAGGGTCTCTTGAGGGTCTCCTCAGGGTGTCTTCAGGGAATGCTTGGGGGTCTTGAGGGCGTCTTGAGGGACTCTTGGGGACCTATAAGGTTTGAGGGCAGCTTGAGGGCGTCTTGAGGGCGTCTTGAGGGTCTATATTTCTTGAGGGCTTCTTGAGGGTTTCTTCAAGGTCTACTTGGCCGTCTTGGGAGCCCGTCGGAAGTCTCGCGGCGCTCTTTGAACTTAAGGTCTGTGCGCTGCAATCCGCGAAGCGTGATGTGAACGCATCAATCACGATAGCACGCACGTGGTGTACTTCGCATGCGTGGTGATAAATTGCGTACGTCTGAAGACGCATTGCACACGTTGATATACCATGCGCGGCTCAACGTGCCTGGCATCACACGCACGCGCGCATACTATCTAATGATCCCTGAGTGCTGCACGCGCTAGTGACCAATATGTGTTGCACCTCATGTCATGAGAGCGTTATCACAACCATATCAGACGTATCGTGGGGTCCATGTGACAAGTCATTCCAGGCATCGTACAATTCACATCCAACACTATCTAGTACCATTCATGCTTCGATATGCGACACAGCACGCTGCTCAAATAGGCTGCACATGACTATCTTATGAACGCAACAAAACGCATGATGCGAATATGCGTGCTATGTGACATGTGCAACGCACTTCGACACAATGCACATGCACGCGCACTGCCACTT
>CAUYUJ010001015.1:0-31281 GCA_963575745.1 Prorocentrum cordatum
CGGCCCCCCTGCGGCCATTCACCGGAGAATTCCGCGCCTCCTCCCCCTTTGCACTCCCCCAAGGGAGGCGCAAGCGCCTAACTCAACGTACATTGCTCGTACCTCGCTCTTTCCGTCACCTGGGCCGGCACGGAAACGGAGAGAGCGCCTCAGGAACTGGT
The DNA here is from genome assembly GCA_963575745.1 of Prorocentrum cordatum. NCBI lineage: Eukaryota > Dinophyceae > Prorocentrales > Prorocentraceae > Prorocentrum > Prorocentrum cordatum. Next base: position 162 of record CAUYUJ010001015.1, read on the forward strand.
CCGAGAGGGCTGATGGCACTCTTCGCTCTTGGGAGCCTTGGTGTGAAGAGCTTGTTGTCGCCGCTCTCCGTTGGGAGCCCCGGTGTTCAGAGAGCGCTCTCGGCCCGTCTTGGAGCCATCTTGAGCCTCCCTGAGGCCGTCGTGGCGGCAGCTTGGGCGCTCTTGGGGCTAGCATTGGACCGCCTTGAGGCCCTCGGAGACGCTCTCTGGGTCGACTTGGGCCGTCCAGGGCCGTCAACATGGCCGAAACTTGTGGCATCAGATCTGGGCCCGCCGAGGCCAACCCCCTCACGCTCCGCCCTTGCCATTTCGAGAGGTCTCCTATAGATGGGGTCCGAGCAGATGGGATCGGAGGATCGCGCCGCATCGCCGACACATCGGCGATGCATCGGCAATGTATCGGCGATTCATCGGTGATGCACCGTCGACTTCAGCGATGCATCGGCGACGTCGACGTGAAGCAAATCGGGCGCCACATCGAGCCGCATCGCCGATGCATCGGCGATGCGGCGCGATCCTCCGACCCCATCTTCTCCGACCCCATCTAGGAAGGCTAGAATACCTCCCAGCTAACGGATCGCGACGCTACAGTCGGGGCGTTGACCTAAGGAGCCCCAAATGAGGAGCGAGGCCCCCTATTCCCAAAAGTTACACTTCGACTTACCATGGGAAACCTCGGGAAATCCTGAGGCAAACTGTTAAACAATCAAGGAACACCGAGTCCCTCCCCAACGAAAGGGGTCCTTCCTCAGCGCCCCGACTGTACGCGCGCCTTGCGTCATCCGCCGCCCCCTCTTGCCTTGCCACAGGGATGCACGGCGTGCCGAATGCCTGGCAGGTTGTTGGTTGTTTCTAAAAACCTCCCATTGGGATCTCGGCCCAATCCGCCGGCCCCCGGCGAGGTTCCAAATTTCGGTATCCGTTGGCCCCATCGGCTCCAAGACGGCCAAGATGGTATCCAAGACGGTCCGCAAAGGGCCCCAAGACGGCCCAAGGGGCCTCCAAGACGCCCAAGATGGCCTTCAAGACGACCCTGAAGCGCCCCAAGACAGCCCAAAGAGGCTCCTAAAACGGCTACCAACGGCGTCAGACGGGCCAGGATCGCCGTAAGCTGGCCAAAAGGCTCCCAAGAAGCTCCCAAAGGCACCCAAAAGGCCCAAGGAGGCCTCCAAGAGACCTCCAAGAGGCCACCACGACACTCCCAGGAGGCCCCAAGAATGACCCAAGAAGCTCCCAAGAGGTCTCCTCATCCTTCTCCTCATCCTCCTTTTTCCTCCATCTCCTCCACCATCTCCTCCTCCTCTCCTCCTCCTCCTCCTCCTCCTCCTCCTCGCCCACGTGTTCCCCGAAGGGTTTCCATAACGAGGAGGGGAAGCTAGGAACGAGGAGACGAACTGGGAGGCGAGGAGGACGAGCGAGGAGGAGGGCGAGGGCAAGGAGCCGCCTGCCCGACACCACCACGTGAGGCCCCCCGCACGTTGGCTGCACGAGATCGACGGCAGCCCCTCCGGCCATTCCCTGGGAAGCCCACTACGAGCGCGGCAGTGGACAACAGCCGATCGCTGTTGTGGCAGTTCGAAGAAGAAAAAACGCCATATAAACATACACTTTTGGCGCTCCGCGCGGATTTCTTCAATCTGCGCTGGGACCCCCCGGCGGCGCCTCGCCGCCCCTGGCGCGCTCCGCGCGCCGGGGAGGGGGTCCAGAGCAGGTCCAGAGCAGGTCCAAGAACCCCGCGCGGAGCGCCAACCGTTTTTGCTTGTGGTGTTTTTCTTCTTCTGCGAGCAATCGGAGATCCACAGAGGCAGCAAAAGCGACAGCCGAGGGACCCTGGCTGCGGCAGCAGCAGCGACGGGTGCCGCAGGGCCTGCCACCTCGACCGCGGGCTCGAGCATCGCGTCGTCATCAGGAGCCCGTGGCTGCCATGGAGGGTCTGCCAGTCATACAAGCCCCCTCCCCTCCTTTGGCAAATCCCGAACTGAACCTGACCCAGGCCCTGTCGACACTGCGCCACAGCTAACCTGACCTATTTTTAGCTGACGTGACCAACGGTTCGGCGACACCAGTGCATCACGCGCGCGCTGCGCAAATGATGCACCAGAATGGGGCGACACAGCAACATGCAATGTACTGTTGCTGTCAGAAGACCTACCTGGCAGCGGGCAACTGCCAAACCACGACATCACCGACCCTACGCCGACGCGGGGGCCGTACAATACGAGAACCGCAGTATACACATGTGAGACCGGGAAGGGCCTAGGACAGGCACCTAGCACCTCGCACAAGCACGCAAATACGCAAGCCGATACAGACTAGCTACACGGATCCATCATGATCGTGGCCCTCACACCTGCCTCACTGCAAGGCTCTACGACGGCTACATCATTCGTACAATTACACATGTGCAATACTACTGTGTGCCGACACAGACCCCAACTGTACAGCCACACCGAGCACAATGACATTACAAGCAACATCGACCGCACCATATTCGACATCATGCGCCGAGTGTGCGTCCCACGAGCTGCACGAGCAAGTCAGCACAAGTATATACACACGTACATGGCCATACACTTACATACCATCGTCTGTTTCGTGTGCGTCGTGGCGAGGCCACCTCCTCCAGCCTCAGCTGCAGCATTCTGAATGTGCCTACCGCACTGTCAAAAAATGAGGACGGGCATGTCTATACTGCAGAAATGCCTACAACCTCTTGGAACAACCAACGCACTGCAAGACTCTGCGCATGCTACCGCTACAGCCACCATGCCGCAGCCAGCCCACGACGAGCGCTCCTGTTTTAGGTATGAGGCCAATGCTGAAGGCCAAACGGCGGTCTAGCACTCTGGGTACGGGGCGAGATGGCGCACCAACCCCGAGACCCACAAGAATGTGTTCCAGATCCCTGCGCACGGCCAACGACAGCAGTGCTCCTAATTCCCACGACAGCACAAACCCCACAATGCACTACCGAAAAGACGTTGCGATCAACCCTACCTCTTGGCCAGGATCCGCGACGCGCTCACCAGAACCGTGTATCCCACGTAACATGATGGCCCGCATGGTGGAAACAACGTCTGGAACTACCGTCACAGAGAAGCGGACCGTGGCCAAGCAGAAGACGACGCCCTACCAGAACCTCGCTAAAACTTGAAGGACCCAAACGACTTGAAAAGCCCATGGACATGCGTCCCACTCACCTGGACTGCACGCGCAGATCCAAGATATCTGCGCGGTTCGTCGAACATTTATGTTTGCAAGCGTTCTTTATTCGGCGTTTCGACATTGGGAGGAAAGGGGGGGGAGGGGGGGGGGGTCTGGCGACTGTTTGCAGCAGTGCGTCCTCTGGGGGAGCCTCCACCTGCGTGAAGCGGGCGCCAAAAAGCAGCCAAGGTCCACCCCAAGGAGGGTGGAGGGGGGAGGGGGGGGGTTGGGGGGCCCGCGCCGATCTGCAAAACAACGAATAAAAAACGACCACCTTATGCAGAATTGTCTTTCCTTCGAGTCCTTCTTACGAGCCGCACGCCCCCCCCCATGCCCCTCGGCGCGCCGCGGAGAAAAGGAGGGGGGCGCCTCGGCTTTCTCGCTCTCGGTGGCAGCCACGAGCTTCTCGTTGTCCTGGCCGAGGGTTGGGGGTGGGGGCTGGCACAGCAGTTTCCTCCCAGCGCGGACCCTCACCCAGCGCGGAGAAATGCTGGCCATAGTGTACCAGTTTGGCGGGGTCCTGACTGCTTGCCCTCGTCGTGCTCCACCCCGTCCGCGACCCGAGGGCCTGCTCGGTGTTCCAATTAGGGCGCGTGCTCCTCTTGATGTTCAGTATGTATGCGACTGGCTGCCGGCGGCCGAGGCCCCACTGCGGCTGAGGTGGCAGAGGGGGAGGAGCCCCTCCTCAGCCATCCTCCCCCTGCTCCGCCTCGGTCATCCCCTCCTCGTCCATCCTCCTCCCGCTATGCACTGCGCATCCCCGTCGAATCCTCACAGATCCTCACGGCCTAAGGCTGGGATACGGGGCTCGCCTTCAGCTGGCCACCTGAAATCAACTGCTGTGCATCGTCGCGTGTGCCGCGCCCACGCGCGGACCCATCCCCCTCCTTCTCCTTGTCCTCCTCCTCCTTCTCCTCCTCCTCCTCCTCAAATTCATCCTTCGCCTCCCTCCTTCTCCTCCACCTCTTTTTCCTCCTCCTGCTCCTCCTCCTCCTCCTCCTCCTCCTCCTCCGCCTCCTCCCACTCCTCCTCCTCCTCCTCCTCTAGCATCCTCCTCCCACTCCATACTCCTCGATCATCATCCGCCCCCTCCTCCTCTTCCTCCTCCTCTTCGTTATATTAGTAGTTGTATCATCAGTTGTTGTATTGTTGTTCGTATTGTGATTGATTTCTTGTTATGGCTGTACTCTGATCAGTCATATTAGTTTGCGTAGCAGCATGATTAGTAATGTGTGTCGTAGTATTAGTCTCGTTAGTAGTCTTCTTAGTTTGCTTAGTGTTAGTAGTCTTAGTGTTCGTTGTTTTTCTTGTTCGCATTAGTCGCCTGATTAGTTTTCTCGTCATTGGTGGACTCCTTCGTACAATCATTAATAATATAAGCATTGCTTCTTCTAATAGTGTTCGGATGCTTCTCATTATTATAGATATTCCTCCTCCTCCTCCTCCTCCTCGTCGCCCTCCTCCTCAATCCTCCATCCTCCTCGTCCTTTTCCTCCTCCTCCTCCTCCGCCTCCTCCTCCTCCTCCTCCTCCTCCTCCCCCTCCTCACTCCTCCTCGTCATCCTCCTCCTCCACCTCCTCCTCCTCGTCCTCCTCTTTCTCCTCACCTTATCCCTCCTCATCCTCTTCTTCGTCTACGCTTTCGTTTCTTGTTATTACTACTGTTCGTACTATTATTGGAACTGTTTTCCGATCAGCATTACTGCTAGTGTTCGTAATCCCGTGAGTATTATTACTATTAGTATTCACCTTACCTGTATCGTTATCAGTAGCCCTATCACTAGCTGTCGCCTTATCGCCATGACTACTGAGATTAAACATACGAGTGTGAGCATTGCTACTATCATTACAAGTAAGAGCAGCAGTAGAAGGAGCAGTGGTAGTTGTAGTAGCGGTAGTACTAGTAGTGGTAGTAGTGGTAGTAGTGGTAGTAGTGGTAGTAGTGGTAAGAGTACTAGTAGTAGTAGTAGTAGTAGTAGTAGTAGTAGTAGTAGTAGTAGTAGTAGTAGTAGTAGTAGTAGTAGTAATCGTAATCGTAGTGGTACTAAAGATAGCCGTCGCTGTAGTAGTAGATGTAGTAGTCGTGGTAGTAGTAGTAGTAGTAGTAGTAGTAGTAGTAGTAGTAGTAGTAGTAGTAGTAGTAGTAGTAGTCGTAGTAAGTAGTAGTAGTAGCCGTACTCGTAGTAGTAGTAGTAGTAGTAGTAGTAGTAGTAGTAATAGTAGCAGTAGGTATAAACAAAGTATTCAGCAGTAGTAGGTGTCGTAGTGGAAATGGTAGAAGTAAGTAGTATAATAGTAAGTAAGCAGTAGTTTAAGTAAGTATTAAGTATTAGCAGCACCAGTAGTAGCAACATAGCGCGCGCAGTAGTAATATAGTTGTTCGTAGTCGAAAGTCAGTAGTAGTAGTGGTAGTAGTTCGTAGAAGTAGATAGTAGTAGTAGAAGTAAGAGTCGTGGTCGAGTAGTAGTAGTAGAAGCAGAAGTAAAGAAAAGTAATAGCAGAAGTAGAAATAGTAAGTAGATAGTGGTAGTATAGTAGTAGCAGCAAGTAAGTAGTAAGTAGTAGTAGTAGATAAAGTAAAAGAAAGTAGTAAAATAGTCCACGGTAGTAGCAGTCCGTAGCAGAAGTAGCAAGCAGTAGTATTCGTCTCAGTAGTGTAAGTAGTAGTCGTAGTAGAGTAGTAAAGTAGTAGTGGTGGTATATAGTTAGTAGTAGTAGTAGTAGTAGTCGTAATGGTAGCAGTGGTAATAGTAGTAGTAGTAGTAGTAGTAGTAGTAGTCGTGGTAGTAGTAGTAGTAATAATAGTAGTAGTAGTAGTAGTAGTAGTAGTAGTAGTAGTACTCGTATTATGTTTACTATTATTAGTAATGGTAGTGGTAGCAGTAGTAGTAGCAGTAGTAGTAGCGGTGGTAGTAGTAGTCGTCGTACGAGTACTGATAATGGCAGGCGTAGTAGTAGTAGTGGCCGTAGTAGTAGTAGTAGTAGTAGTAGTAGTAGAAGAAGTAGTAGTAGTAGTAGCCGTAGTAGTAGTAGTAGTAGTCGTCGTTGCTGTTGTTGTAGTACTCGTAGTAGTTGCAGTAGTAGTACTAGCACTGTACTACTACGAGTATCAGTACCAGTACTAGTACTAGTATTAGTACTAGTACGACTATTAGTACCAAAAGGAGGTATATAATTAGCATTGGCATGTGTTTACCTCCCCTTCTTCTGATTCCTCATCCTCCTCCTCCGCCTCTTCCTCGTCTTCTTCCTCTTCATCTTCCTCGTCCTACTCCTCCTCCACCTCTTCCTCCTCGACCTCCTTCTCCTCCTCGTCCTCCTCCTCCTCCTCTTCTTCCTCCCGCTCCCTCCCTAATCCTCATTCCTTCTCCTCCTATCGCCTCCTCCTCTCCCTCCTCCTGATCGTCCTCCTCCTCCTCCTCCTCCTCCTCCTCCTCCTCCTGATCGTCCTCCTCCTCCTCCTCCTCCTCCTCCTCCTCCTCCTCCGTTTCATCCTCCTCTTCCTCCTCCTCCGTTTCCTCCTCCTCCGGTTCCTTCCTCCTCCTCCTCCTCCTCATCCTCCTCTTCCTCCCTCAACTACAAGCACAACCCGACGATAGTCAAGGCAATTATAGGTGCACTGTAAAAAGCTGTCCAGCATCGTTCGTGTCCCGACGCCAAGTGTTGGCGCATATATATATAAATATATATGTATGTGTATATATATATATATATGAAAGAGCGTGTTCTACCGCTGCTGGCGGAAAACCGGGGGGGGTCACTACCGGTTCGAACCCCTCCCCCCCCCCCCTCCGGAAAACCGGGGGGGGTCACTACCGGTTTGAACCCCTCCCCCCCCCCCCAGCTCATCATGAAAAGGGGGGGGTCACTACCGGTTCGAACCCCCCCCCCCCCCCTCGAAAACAGAGTGGGGGTGCGGACAGAGATGAGGACGGTGTTGGTGGGACAGTGGTGAGGGGACAGCGGGACAGTGGTGGGGACAGTGGGACAGTGGGACAGTAGAGGGCCGGTAGTGGTGGGGACAGTGGTGGGGACAATGGTGGGAACAGGGGGGACAGTGGACAGTGGTGGGGACGGTGGTGGTGGGGACAGTGGTGGTGAGGACAGTGGGAATGAGGTGGAAACAGTGGGATAGTGGAAGGTACAATGGTGGTGGGGACAGTGGTAAAGGCGGTGGCGAGGACGGCGGTGGGAAAATGGGACAGAGGTACAGTGGGGACAGTGGTGGGGACAGTGGGGACAGTGGTGGGAACAGTGGGACAGCTCAGTGGGACAGCGGAGGAGTCAGTGGGACAGCGGGGACAGTGGGGATAGTCGGGCAGTGGTTGGGTCCGTAGAGACAGTGGGGAGAGGTGGAACCGTGGTGGGAACAGTGGTGGGAACAGTGGGGACAGTGCGACAGTGGTGGGGGCACTGGTGGGGACACTAGGAACGGTGGTGGAACCAGTGGGGAGTGGTGGTGAGGACAGTGGTGCTGGGAACAACAGTGGGATGTGATGTGGACGTTGGTAGGGACCGGGAGTCGTTTGCTGGCGGTGCGTGGGGGGAGGGGGGTCGAACCGGTAGTGACCCTCCTCCGGTTTTCGAGGGGGGGGGGTCGGGGGGGTTCGAATACCGGTATGACAACCACCCCGGTTTTCGACGAGGGTAAGGTGGGGGGGGGGGGGAGAGGGGGAGGGATTCGAACCGGTAGTGCCACCCCCGGTTTTCTAGGGGGAGCGGGGGGGGGGAGGTTAAGGGGAGGGGGGGGGTTTTGCCATGGGAGGGGGTGGGGGGGGGGGGGTGGGGGGTTGGGGTTCCAGGCAGGGGGGGGGGGGGGGGGGTGGGGGGGTATTTCGTGGGAGGAGGGGGGGGGGGGGGGGGAGGTTGGGGGCGGCCCGAACGACCCCCGGGTTCCGGAGGAAAAGGTGGGCAATTTTCGACAGTAAAGCGGCGGTGGATCACGCTCTCTCTCTCATATATATATACATTAAAACATCACGGGTTTCGAGCGATTTTATCCCAGGCCGTGTTCGCCAATCAGTGTTTCGGTTGCCATTCGGTCTTCGAAAACCAGAACAGCACTTGCAGGCACCTTGCCAGTCCATTCAGGACAGGCATTTGTACGGCCTCTAGAAGCAGCACCTATCAGGTATGACAACATGAAGATGAGTTCACTTGTCCGCCGTGCCAGGCTCAAGTACACGATTCGGGTGCACTTCAACTCCATCTCCGTTCGCACTTTCACGCGCTTCTATTGGTGGACGATGGAGGTGGAAGAGGCTCCAGAGTGGCTCCAGACGAAGTCCAAGCGCAAGGCCGAGGTGGGTTCCGCAGCAGACTCAGGCTCCAAGGACTCAAGTTGGCCCGCCTCAAGGAACAGATCCAAGAGGAAGCCCCCAGCGCAGGAGGACCCCTGGCAGCACTCATCACGATCCTGGCCAGGCTCACTCTGAACAACAGTCGCGACCTGGCGGAGCTTATCAGCACCAACTACACCTGCTTCTTGCTCCCAAACGACGCTCCGATCATCAAGACCCTCCGTCAAGCAGACATCGACTACAGCGAAACGTGCAAGACCGAGGGCAATGACCACCAGAACGGGCCGCCATGGCCCCACATCTTCATGGCGATGGTTCACTACCTGATTCAATTGCCCAAGCTGTCCGAGTCACTGAAAAAAGTCTTCACCCCGTACTGGAACACGGTGGCCAAGAAACCCAAGAAGGAGGCGTTGATGAATCTGCAGGCGCACGTGAAGTACTTCAGGCTGCGCCATTGCCACTACGACAAGAAGAAGTTCGATGAGCCGCAAACCTACAATATTCAGTTCCATGCTGGCATCAGCGCAGCAGACACTCACTGTGGGCCAGACGGGCATTACTCTCCACGAGGCGGTCTGCCAGGTGATGATCGACCAGAAGGGCCATTACAAGCCAGGCAGCGCACCGAGGGGAGCGCTCGAGAGGGACGCCGAGACCCTCCTGCAGCGCATCGGCATCAGCAACGACAGCATCGCCAAACAGGTGAACAGCAGCAAGGCCACCAGCAACAGCCAGGGCAAGGGCAAGAAGAAACCAGGGAACAACACCGAGGAGGAGATAGCCGCAGAGCTCGAGGACTAAACCGCGCTTTTCTTGATGAGATTGTAAGCTCCCAGGGAATGACCGATATGCTCAGGAACGGACAACTGAATGATGAGGCCCTGTCGCGCTTGCAGGCTAGACCGCCTGCTCCCATTCTCCGATACAAGATTGGGAATCGTTTTGTCAGATGTTGCATCAGTCTGGAGCCCCAGTCGAATTCGAACTCAACATGGAACAGCTTTTAAGTCGGGCGTCTTGGGTTCAGACTATCCCTACTGACCTCCCTCTTTCCTCGGTTAAGTCCCCTTCCCCCTTCCCGCTCCTGCTTCCGCCCTCCACCGCCCAGGACGCAAATGTAGATAATGCCCCCGAATCCTCAGGGGTCTGAAAGTTTGTGCTCAGATTGTGACGACCTCACGACTCGTCGAGTTTGCTAAGCAGGGGACTGGTGCTTCTGGAGGGCGGTTTAGATTTCCCCGGCGGACCGTCCCTCCTTGAGCCAGTGGAGTCCCCCAGCGAAGCCGCTGGTAGGCGCCTCCATATGCGCAGCACAGAGCCGATGTCACGATTTCATGTGGCTAATTCTTCTCGCCGAAGGTGGGAAGAGCCATCTGACAAAGACATTGGCTCGCAAGTGGTTGTCTGTCTGCCTGTCTGCCTGCCTGCCAGTCTGTCTGTCTGTCTGTCTGTCTGTCTGTCTGTCTGTCCGTCCGTCCGTCCGTCCGTCCGTCCGTCCGTCCGTCCGTCCGTCCGTCCGTCCGTCCTCCTCCTCCTCCTCCTCCTCCTCCTCCTCGCCCTCCCCCTCCCCCTCCCCCTCCCCCTCCTCCTCCTCCTCCTCCTCCTCCTCCTCCTCCTCCTCCTCCCTCAAGCTCGGGCTCGAGCCGTTTTCAGGATCCTTGCCGGCTCGCGCCTTCCCCAGGGCTGATGGCCATTGTGCTGCTGGCTTGAGCGCTTCCGCCAGGTGTGCGGCAGTGAACGCTGGGGGGATACCGGTGCATGGTATCAAGGGATCCCGAGTTGCGCATCTTCGTGCCAGCGCACCTCGTCAACGGCGACCTCGGGGCGCGCGTTGCAGCGTTTGCAGCGCATTTCGGCTCACTAGACGTTGTTCTTCTCGATGGCGGACTCGCAGCGCCGGTTCTGCCACCCGCCGCCGCCGCCGCCCCCGGCACATGGCTGCCGGCAGCCCGCGGAGGTGGAGCAGCTCGAGCAGGCGCCGGTGAAGCAGCTCCCGCGTTGGGAGCGCCTGCGCCTCGCTGTGGAGGCGCAGAGGGCTTCGGAGGTGCAGTCCGACAAGCAGGTGAAGCCGCAGGTGGAGGTTCCGGTGATCTCGCCCTTTTCCCCCCCGCCTGGGGATTTCAGATCGTATCCCAGTCCGGTGGCTACGGTGCAGGCGGTTTCGCCTCCCAGGGCCATGGCGGCGGATGCGGCGAGTTCTTCGGCGGAGCAGGGTACCGCTACGAGCACTACCATTCCACCGGCGCCCAAGAAGAGGCAAGAAGAGGCGTCGCAAACACATGTTGAGCGACTACAAGCGCATCCTCGAGCGCATGAGGGAGGACATGCCCACTGGTCAGGAGCCGGACAGGACGGAAATCGCAGCTTTGGCGATGGGGTGGTGGCCTCCTTCGCCGCCTGCTCCGGTCACGCCGCCGTCACCTCCGACTCCGCCAGCAGGAACGAGGATCCCACGGACGCCACCTCGGAGGTGAAGACCTTCTACATCGGCGACGGGTCCTTTCCCGATGCAGGTGGTGAAGGTGCAGCCCCCGACATGTCAGCCCTTAGTGGCGGTGTCACGCCTGACGGCTCTGGCACGTCAGCCGTCAGTGGCGGTGCCTCGGAGTCGCCTTTCGGTGTAGGCACGTCAGCCCAGAGTGGCGGTGTCCTGGACATGTCAGCCCATAGTGGCGGTGTCCATCACGAGTGGGATGATATTTCCTCGTCTTCTTCTGTACCCTCGCTGGCTGCTGGCGCTACGGAGGTGGCCCCGAAGAGGAAGAAGAAGAATCGGCGCAAGAAGAATAAGAAGAAGGTGAGTTCGCATGTGACCGAGCCCGGTCCGGAGCAGCTGCAGGTTTCTGGCGCTCCTCCGGACGCGATGCCTTCCATTTTTGAGGCCTCCCGTGAGGACCTCGCCACGGACATCCAGTCTGGAGTTTTTTCACAAGATGCGAAAGAGTTGGACGACACTGACGTTGCCTTGCTGGGCCGCTTCGCTGACGGCGAAGCTGTGCTCTCGGAGTTGCAGCAGCAGCCGTCGCTGAGGGCACCGGCGTTGGAGGTCGCCTCTCGGCTGATGGCAGCAGGTGCGAATTCGAATGTTGCTTTCCTGCCAATTGTGCAGGGCCTTGCGACGCAGCAGACATGATGTCCACTCTGGGGTTTTTATCTTAGCAAATGCCAGACTTCGTGATACCCTGGCTTTTATGCACTTTCATATTTTCCTGCTTGCCAATCTCTACGGAAGCTTGTCACAGCAGCTGCCTACAGGAAAAAATCCTCCTCCTCCTCCTCCGCCTCCTCCTCCTCCCTCCTCCTCTCCTCCTTCCTCCTCCTCCATCCTCCTCCTACCTCCTCCTCCTTCCTCCTCCATCCTCCTCCTCCTCCTCCCTCCCTCTCTACTCCTCCTCCTCCTCCTCCTCCTCCTCCTCTCCTCCCCCCCTCCTCCTCCTCCTCCTCCTTCCTCCTCCTCCTCTCCTCCTCCTCCTCCTCCTCTCCTCCTCCTCCTCCTCCTCCTCCTCCTCCTCCCCTCCTCCTCCTCCTCCTCCCCTCCTCCTCCATCCTCCTCCTCCTCTTCCTCCTCTTGCTGCTGCTGCTAGCTGCTGCTGCTGCTGCTAGCCGCCTCTTGCCCCTCCCTCCCTCCCGCCCTACCCTCCCTCCCCCCCTCCCTCCCCCCTCCTCCCTCCCTCCCTCCCTCCTCCCTCCTCCCTACCCGCCCGCCCCCCGCCCTCCCTCTCCCTCCCTCCCTCCTCCTCCTCCTCCTCCTCCTCCTCCTACCCTCTCCCCTCCTCCTCCTCCTCCTCCTCCTCCTCCTCCTCCTTCCTCCTCCTCCTCCCTCCTCCTCCTCCTCCTCCTCCTCCTCCTCCTCCTCCCTCCTCCTCCCTCCTCCTCCTCCTCCTCCTCCTCCTCCTCCTCCTCTTGCTCCTCCTCCTACTCCTCATCCTCTCCTCCTCCTCCTCCTCCTCCTCCTCCTCCGACTCCTCTTCCTGCTCCTCTTCCTCCTTCGTCCTCCTCCTCCTGACCCCTCTTCTCCTCCTCTCGCCTCCCCTCCTCCTCGTCTCCTCCTCCTCCTCCATCTCCTCCTCTATCCTCCATCCTCCATCCTCCATCGTCCATCCTCGATCCTCCATCCTCACGTTCCATGCTCCATGTTCCATCCTCCATCCTCCGCAATCATTCTCCACCCTCCATCCTCCATCCTCCGTCCTCCATCCACACCCTCCGCCCTCCATCCTCCCCCTATATTCCTCCAACCTCCATGTGTTCCATCCTCCTCCTCCTTCTCCTTCCTCCTCCTCCTCCTCCCTCCTCCTCCGTCCTCCTCCTCCTCCTCCTCCTCTCCCTCCTCCTCTCTTCTCCTAGCGACTTGCTTATCCTTTACCTCCTCTGGCCTTCTTGGTGTGTATCTCCTGCCCGCCTACTCCTCCTATCTCCTCCTCCTCCTCTGCCTTCAGGGTGCTCCTACTCTGTCTCTCTTTCGCCCGGCGTCTACAGCTATTTCGATCATCTTCTACGAAGTCCATCATTTGTTCCTCCTCCCTAAGCTTTCCCCTCCATCCCATCTCCTCCTCCTTCTCCTCCTCCTCCCTCCGCCCTCTTCCCTCCTCTCTCCTCCCTCCTCCTCCTCCTCTCTTCCTCCTCCTCCTCCTCCTCCTCCTCCTCCTCCTCCTCCTCCTCCGTTCCTCCTCCTCCTCATCCTCCTCCTCCTTCTCTTGCTGCTCCCCCTTTCCCCCCCCTCCTCCTCCTCCTCCTCCGCCTCCTCCTCTCCTCCTCCGCCTCCTCCTCCTCCTCCTCCTCCTCCCCTCCTCTTCCCCTTCCTCCCCTCCTCCTCCTCCTCCTCCGCCTCCTCCCCTCCTCCCTCTCCTCCCTCCCTCCCTCTCCTCCCGTCTCTCTCCTCCTTCGCCTCCTCCTCCTCCTCCTCCTCCTCCTCCTCCTCCTCCTCCTCCTCCTCCTCCTCCTCCTCCTCCTCCTCCTCCTCCTCCTCCTCCTCCTCGCCCTCCTACGACCGACTGCGCACCAGCTCCCCGCGTTCCCAACCAAAGCTACTCGGACGCCCTCAACGTCTTCGCCCTCCACGAACCACGCGCCCCCTCCTCTGCCGGGCCCGCGGCGCCCACCCTCTCCGCCGCCTAGGCCTCCGCCAGCGGGACGCGCCGCCCGGCCACGCTCGCCAGCGATCCATCCGAGCGCGGACAGCGCGCTGACCCCGACCGCCAGTAGGGTCGTCTGCGCGACGGTCTGCACGACGGCCGCCTCGATGTCCGCCCAGAGAGCCCGCAAGCTGAAGGCGACGGCGCGCCCGGAGCTGGGCCGCGGCCGCCCGTTCTCGCAGCTCTCCCTGTGGAGAGCAGCAAGCGTCTCCCTGGCGACAGCGTCGAGCCGACCGAACTGCTCCACCGCAAAAGGCAGGATGGCGGGGCCATTGCGCGCGACCCTGTCGTGCTCGCCGGTGGCGGCCGCGACGCCTGGCGTGCCGCTGACGTCGCCCAGCCCCTTCCCAAACGGGGAGCGCACCGTGACGTCGATCAGGAAGTGCTTCCCCGACGCCGGCCACCACGCCACCAGGTCCATGATGCTCTCGTAAACCGTGCCGTCGTGGACGACGTATAGCTCTGGCACGTGCCGCTCGATGTCTACGAACGCTCCCGTCCGTTCGAGGTGCCCGCGGAGCGTCGCAAGGACAGAGCACTGGCACCGAAGGCGTTGCTTCCGGCCCGCCGCGCACACGCTGGGATGACGGAGGTGGTCGTCAAGCGGCGCGCCGCAAGATTCATCGTCACCAGCGTTGCGAAGCGAACACGGCAAGCCTCGCTGCGGCGGCGCCGCCAAGCCGAGTCTCGTCCGGGTGGCCCACGCCCGTCGCGCATTGGACGTGCGCAAAGCATGGCGTGCGCAAAGCATGACAGCACGGGAGCTGAAAGAACGCGCGCGCGACGCACTGCGGAACGAAACCTCGCTTTCGTGGACTGAATCATCGCAGACCAACCCTTGCCCCTCCAATCTCCTCCCCCATCCAGCCCCCTATTATGCGAGATAGCAATCAAAGTACCACGCGGCGCCTGATGCAAGTAGGCGGCCTGGGCATCGCCAGGGGTTCGGGGGTCAAGCGGGGCACAAGGAATGCATCCTTCTGTAACAAACAGAGCGGCACGCTCGAAAGCTGGCTCCACGACGCCGACGCCGCTGCCTGAATCCTCGGCTGCCCTGTCGACAATGATGGGCGAGGAGGGGGCCCCTGCGCCTTCCAGGCATCCCTGCGCATGCTTCCCCTTGGCCGCGGAAGCCCCTGCACCCTAGGGCGGTTCTGCGCCCCGCTGGTTGGCCAGACCCCTGCCTGGCTCGAACGGCTCCTCCCTGTGGTTGGCCAGACCGCTGCCTGTCCCGAGGGGCTCCTTCTCTTGGCTGGCCAGGCCCCCGCCTGGCTCGAGGAGCTCCCTCTCGCGGCCGGCCAGGCCGCTACCTGGCTCGAGGGGCGCGTGGCTGGCCAGACCGCTGCCTGGCTCGAGGGGTTCCTCCTTGTGGGAGGCCGGGCCCACCGCTGGCTCGAGGGGCTCGTCTTGGTCCTCTCCGGCGGAGCTGGCCAGGCCGCTTCCTGGATCCAGGGGCTCCGCCTCGCGGCGGGCCAGGCCAGCCCAGGGCTCGAAACGCTCCTCCTGGTGGCTGGCTAAGCCCTGGCCAGGCTCGAAGAGCTCCTTCGCATGGCTGGCCAGGCCGCTGCCTTGCTCGAAGTGCTTTTCCTCGTGGCGGGCCAGGCCACTACATGGTTCGAAAGGCCACCCCAAGCGGTTTGCTGACAAGCCCACCCCAGACAATACTATAGTCACGAGGATGTGTTTGAAGCTAATTAGACTGCCCCCAAATACTGCAACTATTATTATTGGGGAAACGCCGAGGCCGCCATGACTGGAACCTCCAACTCCTGTGAGGACAAGGGGTTCTCCTCGACGGCACTCTCCATGAACTCTTCCTCATTCAGCGGCTCGTCTGCACTACCTTCCCCTGTCGCTGAAGGTAGGCTGGCTGTGGGGGGCGGCTGTGGGTGATGCCGCCCCTGCTCGCTGCCTCCCACGGCGCTGAACTCGTTTGGCTTCGCTGCGCGTCCTAAGTAGCGATTCAGCTCCTTCTCCAAACAAGGCGTGCTGAGACACGTTCCTTGCCACCCTGTCTCCTCCTGAAACTGAGAGGTCCGCAATCTTACAGACCAAGCAGGGCCTTGTAAGTTGCCCACGAACTTTGAGCGCGTAGTTCTGTGCCTGGGTGAGCAGTGGTCACGTTGAGTCTGGCCAAAGCCTGGCCTCTTTGCCATGTTGAGCGGCCGCCACCCCAAGATGTTCACCATGTGGTCCGTTCAACGCTGCGCGGCACTGGCACCATCGAAGTATATCTTAGTGCCGTCGGGGAGTGCAACACTGATGAACGCCCGCATGGCCCCCATCAGAGAACCGAATTACAGATGTATGGCATAGGAAAGGCTGGTGCCGTGCCTATGCGCCCACCACTGTGATACTGACGTGTACAATATCGGACAAACTCCTGAGAAACAGTGGCTACGGCCTCCTCCTCTTCCTCCTCCTCCTCCTTCGCCTCCTCCTCCTCCTCCTCCTCCTCCTCCTCCTCCTCCTCCCCCTCTTCCTCCTCTCCTGCTCCTGCTCCTCCTCCTCTCCTCCTCCTCTCCTCCTCCTCTCTCCTCCTCCTCCTCCTCCTCCTCTCCTGCCTCCTCCTCCTCCTCCTCCTCTACTCCCCTCCTCCTCCTCCTCCTCTTACCTCCTCCTCCTCCTCCTCTCCTCCTCTCCTCCCCTCCTCCTCTCCTCCTCCATTTGCCTCCTCCTCCTCCTCAACCTCCTCCTCCTCCTCGATCTTCCTTCTCGATCTCCCCTCGTCCTCCTCCTCATCCCCTAAAAAAAAAATCCCTCCTCCTCCTCCTCCTCTCCCCATCCTCCTCCCTTCCTCCGCCGCCGCCTCCCCTCCGCCTCCTCCGCCTCCTTGATCCTCCTTCCTCGATCTCGCTCCTCGATCTCGTTCTCCTCCTCCCCCTCCTCCTCTCTCCTCCCTCCTCCTCCCCCTCCTCCTCGATCCCCTCCTCATGCCGTGATCCTCCTCCTCGATCCTCGTCCTCCTCCGCCTCCTCCTCCTCCTCCTCCTCCTCCTCCTCCTCCTCCTCCCCCTCCCCCTCCTCCTCCTCCTCCTCCCTCCTCCTCCTCCTCCTCCTCCTCCTCCTCCTCCTCCTCCTCCTCCCCGTCGGCGCGGCCTCTCCTGGATCGCCGAGCGGTCCGCCTCGATGCTGGCGGTGGCGCCGGTGACGAACTCCGCGTACCTGCTCTGGGCGGCGTTCTCGGACACGTCCAGGACCTTTTCCTGGCTGGGGGGGGGCCGCGCCGGGGTCGGCAACGAAATCTGAACCGCACCCTCGCCGATCAACGATTCGGGCAGCTCGACGGGCGGCGGGGGCAGGGTTCGGAATTCGTCAAACACGTGGCGAGATCCGGATATTACCCCTGGTGCCCACTCGCCATCGCTCGGACGTCCATTCCCTGTGTTTTTGTTCGGTTTCGTGCGTGGTTTTTTCGCCAAATGATCAAGGATGCTCCTCGATGGTCCTCGCGGAAAGAAAAATGCACACGTCCGAGCGATGCCAAGCCCATGAATCGAGGAGGATCGATGGTTGAGGGCGGGGTTCGGATGTGTGCCCCCGGGTGGCGCGGCCGCACGGATGCGTGCCGCGCGGAGCGTCCGCGGGGGTCGCGGCCCAGGGGCCCGGCCCACGAGGCCGCGGGTGCGGATATGTTTCTCGCCCACGGTCCTGGCCGTGGGGCCCGCGCTGGGCACGGTTTGGGAACTTTTGCTCAGCGTGTCGCGGCGGCGGCCCTGACGACACGATAGGCCATGCGAGCGAACAGCATGTCGCCCCGCTCCGCGGGGCGGGAGGCCGGGAGGAACTCGGGACGTTGCCGCCTGGGAGCTGGGATGTGGATAGCGTATCCCGCCGAAGCGTGGTGGGCCAGAACCGTCGGAGCGACACGCTACGTCAAAGTTCCTGACCGTAGCAGTGGGGAGAGCAACGAGAGGGGGCCACGCAGCTTTTCCCCACGCGCTCTCGGATCACATATCAGAAGACGTCATCGGATCCACTTCTCAAGAGGACAAGTGTATGAGCGAACTCGATGCCGTGGCACAAGCAGGGCTCTTTGAAACCTCCTCTGAGAAGGTATGCATGTCCTCTGGCAACAATTTGTGCAGAAAATCCAGACACTTTAGAGACTTGCTGCTCTTCTTGCTGATGTCGAATGCCTGCTGCAGTGTTGTCGGCCTTTTGCCGCGCTCGTTGTCGTGCACCGAATCCCCAAAAGTCTCGGGTGGCAACTGATTTATCATGTCCAGCTTGGCAAAACATTTTGCGATTTCGACGTCCTCCATGCCTGAGCCCCACTCGTCACACTTCGCAACCGCCTCGGCGACTAAGGGCACAGCCGCACGCGAGAACATCTTAAAGTCGCCGTGCACGAACGGTGCCCATTGATTAGACCCGTTGTTGTAATTATAGATCGCTCCCATGTAGTGCAGCTTGGTTGCGTCCATTCTGCTTGCTTTTGCGACAACGCTGTCCGTATTCACGTAGGTGTCGTCGTCGACCAGTGCAAACCAGTTGCACGAGTCCTTGAGCTGTTTCGTGTTGATGGTTAACAACTGCACCCTCGTGCGATCTGGCAAATGATCGTAGTCTGTCCCAATCGTCTGGATCACACGATCTGGTGTAATGCTGCTGGGCAGATGATACGGTGGGGTCTGTTCGTCCACAAAATAATAAACCCGGCTCCGATTCGAGGGTTCTGCTGCCCAAGTCGTTGCGACGGCCTCGGCGCGGGAACGGCCGTCGCCGTGGGTGCCAACTGTGTCCGTGGTGACGAAGAAACAGACGAGGTCATTGCCGCCATCGGACGAACTCTTTTCGCCAAACGTGTCTCGGCCAGCGAAGCTCCCATGGTTGATCCTGTGGCGGTTCTCTAAGAATCCCGTGTGGATCTCGGACTTCCGTCGGCTCTCGAGATCCGCGCCATCACCCGCAAGAAATACGACGGGCCTCGCAGCGAAGGCTGTGGCAATTGTGACAGCCCTGACGCCGACCCGGAACAGCGCCGGTTTAGGCGCATGCCACGCGGAGCGCCAGGCACGGTGGGCAGCCATCGCTCGTGCGGGAGCGAGGAGGCGCGCCGGAAGCGCGAGGGGGAAGAGGGACTCGCGCGGAGGAGAGGGACACTTGAGCCAACGTGGCTCCAGCCGAAATCGCAACGGGCAGTGACGACGACGATGATTCCTCATGCCCGATCTGCGCATGCTGTCCTCCCACCTGGCCCGCGCCAGTCCCGAGGTCGAGAGGAAAGCTGATCGTGAGCAGGTGCTCGGAGCTGGAGCCTTCTAAGCGGCTGGGTTCGACGAGCACTATGGAGACATACTGGTCCGGAGTGCCACTGCATCGATCGATATACGATGCTCATGGCCAAAAACCAGGGGAGGTCACATCAAGTGCGTCTTCCAATTCAGCATAAGAAGCCCGCGCAATACTGAAATGCTGCAATCAAACCTCAAATTCTAATCACAAGGTGACCAGGGATTCTGGTCGCACGTTGCTGGTTAGAACGTGTGCGCTTGCGTTCAGAATCGTCAAAATTAGCTTCAGAGGTAAACCGCCATCGTAGCCCACTCGGATTACACGTTTCACGTTTGTTGTACGTTAACAGATCCTGACTACTATGGCCCTGAGTTACGCGTCCGCAAATAGTCAGCGCATGCATGGGGGCTCACCCATCACGCGCTTCGTCTGCACATGCTCGACGCATGTATGCTGACCCAGCGCATGGGCATCTCTAACTTCACAATCGACTGGGGCCAGCAAGTCTAGCAGCCTTCATCATGCTGGACATTGTCGCAAGGGGCATGAGCACTGAGTAGGAGGCGCGCTACAGCTCACTTGGCAGTTTCGCAGAAAGCCCTAACTTATTACCGAGCCACATTTACCACTGGTTTCTGGAGGCTAGAGCTAATCTCAAAACTACAGCTATAACGAGAATTGAAGCTCCAGCGAACAAAACAAGTAGCTCAAAAGTAGGTTTCGAGGGGTCGCAACCAGAATGAGCATCTACTCGTAGAGCACAATATCCAACCTTGGGAACCATTGCCGATCCCCCTCCCCGTTACCCGTAGCACCGGAACTAATCAATTAATCCCCAGAGAGGGGAGAACCGCCAAGCAAATTCGTTTGATCGTTGGCACCCCAATGCATGAATCAATTCCTCGAGTGGGAGAGGTGGGAGCAACGAGTTTTCACGAATCAGCTGAAATTCTCACGAACCCCTCAGGAATCCTCAAGCATCTTTAGGGGCCCACATGAGCCCTGGGAATCCTTCAGAAGCCATTCTGGCATCCCCTGAAAAGCACAACAACCCTCAAGAATGCGAAGGAGCTAGGAATCCTTCAGCAATCCTGAAGGTATCTTGAAGAACCCACAGGAACCCTCAAAGAGGGCAAACAGCCTGCGGGAAACCTGAAGAGTCCTTCGGGAAGCCTACAGGCATCTTTACGATTATTCAGGAGCCCTTAGGAACCATAAGAATTCCGACGGATTTCTCCTGGAACCCTGAAGAATCTTTCAGCAATCTTCAGGAAGCCTTCTCGAACCAACAGGAACCCGCAGCAACCCGCAGCAATCCTCCACGAGCCCTTGGGACTCCGCAGGAATCTTCACAACCGTAGGGAGTCTAGAAATATCGCGCAGCAGCGCCCGGCGATGCCAAGCAACGGCGAGCAATGCAATACAGCCATCGTGCTACCAGAAGGAAAGAACCAGAACGAACGAAAAGGGGCTATTCTGGCCATAGCAGGCCTAAGCAACCAACAGGCTCCAAGACATAAGCCTAAGGTTAGGTCGGGCGTGCCCCCTACAGGCGGATGTTCGTGGAAAGTTTAAAAGGTAAAACAATACGCCAAGAAGGTCAAACAAGGTAGAACAATCGCCCCGATATTATCTTTTGACTATTCTGGAAAATCCTCCTGTAGAGGGACAGGCCCGACTTAAACCTAACGGCCCCAGACGAGGTTTGACTATTTTGGAGTTTTCCTCCTGTAGACTATTTTTTGGCTGTTTTGGAATCTTAGAAAATCGTCCCCTGACTATGTTTTGACTATTTGGGAATCTTCCTCCTGTAGAGGGGTAGGCCCGAATTCAACCTAAAGAAACGGCCCGGAAGCCCGAAGCCCTTCTGAAAACCAAAACCCGCTTTTGGGTCAGCGTCTTGACTGCACGATGCGAGGCAATGCGAAGAAGCGCAGACTGACGCAGAGATTTACGTTGACCCCATCGTACACAAGGACCACATCCCCCCCAAAAAAAATTCGAACACCCAGACAAGTATCAAGACAGTGTCGAACGAGTATCGCCTCCCAGGGCCCGACACGTGAAAACCCCCAAATTTCGGGGTTCTTGCTGCGTGCTCGAAATTATTTCTGGTGGTCAAGGCTAAAGTAGGTTGGAATATCACAAGCAGAGATGTAATCAAGCCAAACGCAACGCCAAGGATTACAATGCAGCGCAAAGCCCCTGATCAAACCCCAACGCAACGCCAAACCTCCCCCATGCGGCTCTTACTTGCTGCCGGTCGACCTCGCATGGGGAGGCACTCCAATCTCAAGAAGAACACCCCCCCGCACAACCTCCGTTATTTCACACCCGTGTTCCGAAAGCGGCCCGCCCATTTCACTTTGGGAAGAATATGTAGAAACTTCAAATGAACATCAATGTATAAGTGAATTGCCTAGATTGCACATGATATTCGACAAGACACCACCCATGTGCGACCCTGGCGCCCAAACGTGCTGAATACCTTTTCCGAATACGCTTGACCTTTTGATGGTTTTCCTGGTGGTCCTGAGGGGCTCTTCAGTTTCAGGAATAACGCTCCCACCAACACCGCCTGCGCGATTTAGCACCCATATTCAAAACTGTGCACTGGCCCAGCCGATTCTTGGCAATCGAAAACTGGCCATAGGAGCAACAGTTGTACGGATCCCTTTGCATATTGGATCAAGCGTTAGCCAACGTGGACCCCAAACTGTTTTCTTCTAGCATTATATGTTGTGCTATCTAGATGGAGCAACCTGTGTGCAATCTACGTGGTGCAATCAATTTCTGTTCGCAGTGAATTGTCCACTCCACACTCCACTGCTCGCGCAAACATCCCACCCACCCACCCACAACTTGGTTTGCACAACCCCTTGAGACCGTGACGGTGGGTACAAAATGGCACTTGGCAACGACACCGACGCCGACGACGACAGCGACAACGACGACGACGCCGCCGATAACGACTACGACGAAACCGACGTCTCCAACGACTTCGACGACGCCGACAACGACGACGCCGACGACGACGACGACGACACCGACGACGACAACGGCGACGACGCCGACGCTGACGACG
Source organism: Prorocentrum cordatum (assembly GCA_963575745.1). Classification (NCBI taxonomy): domain Eukaryota; class Dinophyceae; order Prorocentrales; family Prorocentraceae; genus Prorocentrum; species Prorocentrum cordatum. The sequence goes on from CAUYUJ010001015.1 coordinate 22,125, forward strand.
ACGACGATGACGACGCCGACGATGACGCCGACGACGACGACGACGACGAAGACGACGACGACGCCAACGAAGACGACGACGACGACGAGGGAGGAGGGAGGACGACGACGGCGGCAACGACGACAACGACGGAGGAGGGAGGACGGCGACGACGCGAACGACGAAGAAGGAGGGAGGACGGCGACGCCGACGACGACACCGACGAGGGAGGAGGGAAGACGACGACGACGACGACGACGACGACGACGACGACGACGACGGCGACGAAACAGGAGGGACAACGACGAAACGCCGACGAAGTCGAAAAGGGAGGAACGACGACCACGGCGAGAACGACGATGGAAACGACGACGACGCCAAGACCACGACGACGACGACGAGGAAAGACAAAGAACGACGACGGCGACGACGACGACGACGACGACGAGGGAGGAGGGAGGACGGCGACGACGACGACGACGCAAGAGAGCGCGCGCACGCTTTTGTTGAAAATCCGTGTTGCGAAACTCTGTGCTTTTGTGTGTTTTTGGGGCACTCGATTTTGAAATCCTTCCGGAACCTGAAGTTTTGGAAAGTGTTCGGCATGCGCGCGCGACGACGCGCGCGTGCGAACTTCGTCCCGTTTTTTGCAGCAAGGATTCTCGCGAAGGCGCGCGCGCAAGGGCGTTAGAAAGATTTCGACATGCGCGCGCGAAGCCCGTTTGGTAGCACTTCTTGAAACAATTGAAAACCTATGTTCTTCAGATTTCGCAAGAGCGCGTGTTTAAGTTTTTGTTAGCAAATCAATGGTGCGAAACCCTGGATTGTTGTATGTGCTTTGGGAAATCGATTTTGAAATCTCTCCGAAACCTGAAGTTTTGGAAAGTTTTCGGCATGCGCGCGCGGCGACGCGCGCGTGCGCACTTCGTCCCGTTTGTTGCAAGGGATGTTTGGAAACTTGCGGTTTTTGATAAATGAATGTGCGCGCATATAATTTTCTGCAGAGGATGGCGGGGGGGCGATACTGGCCTGGCTGGGGTAGTATGAATTCACAAGTAAGATGGACGATGGGACAGAAGCGGACTGCAATGCGAAAAAAAGTGGCCCGTTAACTCCGGGGGGTGGTATAGTCGATTATTCTTCTAGAGAAGAGAATTTATGTTGCGCATTAAATGATGTGTCGGCTGTGCTGTGCAATCTGTGTTGTGCAACGTTTGCGGGGCAACCTATGTGGTGCACTCTACCTGGAGCAATTGATGACTACCCTGCACTGCGCGTGACCACCTCCATTGCTCGCGCAAACACCCCATCCCCCCCACCCGCAACTTGGTTTGCAAAACCCATGTGGTGGCGACTGCGATGCGTGCTTGGCGTTGGCTGGTGCATCCCTGCGGCCGCGCCACCCCTCGCACGCGCGCGCAGCGGCCAGCTAGTTTGGCGTTACCGACGCGGCCGCGGTGGCGCTGACCGCTGGGCGCATCCCAGCGGGCACATACCTGCGAGTCGGCGACTTGGGCGGGCGCGGAACCATGTCAACGCCGACCACGGTAGACGCGATAATGATAGTGGCGATGCTGGTGACGATGTTCGCACCGACGAAGGCGCGGCCAGCGCGGGCGCCGATGCTGATCACGCCGACGACGATGACGGCGTCCTCGCGTCGGTGATGGAGGTTTTGGCAAGAATCAGACATGCGCGCGCGGCCGGCGCGCGAGGGTGGCCCGCATGGATTGACTTGACACGGGTCGTGCCCCCAGCACGCGCGCAAGGGCGCGCGAATGATGCCGGCACGTGGCGCCAGAGGCCCGTTTGGCAGAATCACATGAAAATGTTGACAACCGATGGCTTCTTGCAAGCATGCGCACGAGCGCGCACAAGTTTTTTTAAAATAAGAAAACTGATGTTGCGAAATTTTTTGTTGTTTGAATGTTCGTTGGAATTCAGTTTTGAAACCGCTGCGAAACCGAAGGTTTTTGAAGGATTCCGGCATGCGCGCGCGACGGCGCGCGCGCACTTCGCCCCATATGTTGCGAAGAATTTTCCCGACGGCACGCGCGCAAAGGCGTTCGAACGATTTCGATATGCGCGCGCGAAGCCCGTTTGGCAGCACTGTCTGACAATATTGAAACACCGATGGTTTCCTTAACAATTAACAAAAACGCGCGCGCACGTTTTTTTGAAAACCCGTGTTGCGAAACCATGTGCATCATTCGTTTTTCGGACACACGATGTTGAAATCCTTCTGAAACCTGAGGTTTTTGAAAGTTTTCGGCATGCGCGCGCGACGACGCGCGCGCACTTCGTCCCATCTTTTGCAAAGGATTCTTGGAACTGATGTTTTGTGATAAAGGAGTGCGCGCTCAGTGTTCTTTGGAGAGAGCGGCCAGGGGTGGTCGATACCGACTCGGCTGGGATGGTACGAGCTCATATTTACAATTGGCAATGGGACAGAATCACACGTGAATTGCAGTGCGAAAAGGGAGGCCGATAAACCCGGGGGGGGGGTCCTACTTCTTTTTAAGAAGAGAACAATGGATTACCTTGCAGAAGCTTGAATTGTCAACTCCGCTGCCCGCGAAAACATCCCACCCACACACCCGCAACTTGGCTTGCGAAACCAATGCGGCGGCGATTGCGATGACTACCTGGCGCTGGCTGGCACGTCACCGCGGCCGCGCTAGCGAACGCAGGCTCGTGCGCGGAGCGGCCAGCTAGTCTGGCGCGACCGACGCGGCCGCGGTGGCGCTGACCGCCGGGCACTTCCCAGCGCGTCTCGCAGGCCCCGCTGACGCGCGGGCAATTGCAATTGCGCAGACGCGATCCTGGGATCACCACGGAAGAGCACCCCACGGCAGCGACTAGAAAGGCATCGCAGCGGGCATCTCCGCAACTTGCCGCTCCCCAGGAGCCACCGATCACAACAGCGGAGGCGCGGGCAGTTCGTTCCGCCATCATGTAGCTCCACATCAACACTCTGGGCATCCTGCCAATGACGCTTTAGCAAAAACAATCCGCGTGACGGGCGTATCTCAACGAGCGGCTGACGCGGCATTGAATCTCCACTGCGAGGTCTGCTCAACCCACCAACGGCCACTACCACATCTGCCAAGACGCATCCGGCTGGACCGGGACTTCAAAGACTCCATCGGCGTGGATCTGTTCACCCTCGCCGACTACCCCAGCATCCAATCAGTATTCCTCAATGTGGTCGACCTGGCCTAGGGCTTCACGCTCTGCGGAACCGTGGCCACCAGGCGCCCGTCGGTTGTTGTCGCTCGACTGCTGCAGATCTGCATTGCGCCTTTCGGCGCTCCTCAGAGAATCACCTTTGATGGAGGAGGTGAGTTCGACCGCGAGTTCTCCAAGGAGCTCGAAGACATGGGTTGCCGCCTGATAACTTCGTCGGCGGCCAAGCCGCAACAGAACGCCTCCGTCGAAAGACATGGTGAGATGTGGAAGGCTCACGCCAGGAAACTGATCGACCAGTTTAGCATCAGGTTCGACCAGCCCGCGAACGCCCACAATGTCCAAAGGCTGCTCGCCTCAGCGCGTTGGGCCATGAACAGCATGGTCAACGCCGCGGGCTACTCGCCATCACAATGGGTCCTGGGCGCGGACTGCGCTTACTACGCTGCTTGCGGGACAATGCTGGGCGCTCATCGCTCCATGACCGAATCGTGACCGACAAGTCGCTGCCCAAGCGGATCGCGACCATGAAGGCAGCCCAGACCTCTATCCAGCATCATGCATCTGAGGTTCAACCAGTCCCTCTCACGAGCGGAGCGTTTCCCGCGCCCAGTCAAGGGCTGATGGAGCTCAGTCCGCTTCCGACGCGTGTCACACCTGCGACCAGGGGTACTACCGGAGAGGGAACGGCAGGCCCAAGCGGGAATGGGCCTGGCAGTGGCACGGACCCCGCGCCATCATCGGTTTCGAGGCTGCCTCCAACGTGCGGGTGAGCCACCGCTCGACGACGGGCGAGGCCCCCCGTGGATACCCACGACTCGCTGCAGCCACGGAGCTCGAACCCCTGGGACAAAGTGCTCAACGCACTGCACCAGAAGGGTGCACCGCCGCCGCCTGTATGGTGGCGACGGCGGTCCTGGGCCACCAGCGCCGCCTGGCGACGACGCGTTCCTCGACCTCACTGGGCCCGCCCCCGCAGACGGCAGACGAGGCCGCATGTCGAGGACACGTTTCCGGCTCAACCCACGGGGCCGCCGACTGTCCGCGCCCACGACTCCGGGCGCGCCGAGGACAGCGCACAGAAACCGCGGGGTTCATCACTTTTCTGAACGGCTTCGGGGGGAACGGTGGAACAGCAGAACGGGCCGTCGAGATGACCAGGTTGTGGTGGCAGTGGTAGTGCAGTGGAGGCCCGTTCACAAGAAACCTTCCACAAGAAACCCAACCCTGAGACCCCAGGACGTCCATTCATTTGTGGTGTGGGGGCGTCACGCTTTCCATCGCAAAACCATCGAAAACCAAGAAACCCAGGGCACCCTGGAGGCAAGCAGGGTGTTTCTTGGCATGAGCCTCCACTGTAAGTGTCTTACCTTCTGTCTTCTGCAGCAGGTGCCCTCCCCTCCTCCCCCTGCAGTCCTCCTGCCTTGGGCAGCAGGCGCCTCACCTCCCTTGCCGCCCTCCCGCCTGGTGCAGCGGACGCCCTCCCTCCTCTTCCTCCCTGGCTTTTCCCTCCTGCCTTGGGCCGCGGGCACCCTCTCCTCCTACTCGTCCTCCTCGGCCCTCCTCCTCTCTTGCGGCGGGGCCCCCTGCCCACTACAGTAGGAGCTCGACCACAAGAAACCTTCCACAAGAAACCCAACCCTGAGACCCCAGGACGTCCATTCATTTTTGGTGTGGGGACGTCACGCTTTCCATCGCAGAATCGTCGAAACCCAAGAAACCCAGCGCACCCTGGATGCAAACAGGGTGTTTCGTGGCGCCAGAGGGGGGCCCGCCCTACGCGACTCGCGGGCGCCGCTGCCGACCCTCAGCCTGGCGCCCATCAAATATGGAGAAACCAAAAAGTACCTATGCCGCTACTCCCCAGACCTCTCCCGGGGTGCGTTCGGACCAGGATTGCAAAGCGAATCCAGCGGTGGCGACGAGGGCCTCCCAGGAGGCCCAACAAGGGGAACACGATGGAAAGGTGGCTGTATGGGTACCTGATCCTCCTCTGAGAGAACCCGCGCCGGCAGGCCCAGGTCGACGACGCAAAACCCTACGGCTCCGGCTCCGACGCGATCAAAGGAGGGGCCGGCATCGTGGAGGAGCTGGACGCCGCCGAGCCGAGCATCAGCGGGAGGCCGGCGCTCGACGCCCCGACGGCACCGCAAACGCTGGAGCGCCCGCATCACGGCGGCAGCTGTCACAAGAGGATCCGGCACACGCACCACAGTGGAGGCCAGTCCACAGGAAACCTTCCACAAGAGACCCAACCCTGAGCCCCCAGGACGTCCATCGATTTTGGGTGTGGGAGCGTCACGCTCTCCATGGCAAAACCATCGACCCCGCCCCCCCAAAAAAGGGCACCCTGGAGGCAAGCAGGGTGTTTCTTGGCATGGGCCTCCACTGCACGAGACCGCCTCGATCAGGCGAACCCCCGCGAAAGGGCGGCGAAGCGGAGTACCTGGTGGACAATCTGCCGCAGTGCTTGAAAAAGAAGCCTTGGGGGATACGAACCGCTGCCTCGAGAATGACTTCAAGTGCCGCGACGAGGACCTGCAAGCCTCGGTGCGGCTTCGCGACGGGCTGCTGACCAGCAGGGCCGCAGCCCAGGAGCTTCGCTACGACAGCCTCGACCTCAACGACGAGGAGCCCATGGACGCCGCGAGGAAGACGGCGTCGCCCAACTGGACCGAGCTGGGCGCCTACAAGGAGCGGCCCGCCAGGGAGCGGGGCACGCGCCTGGGCACTCCGCAGCAATGGGGCCGAGCTCCGTGTGAGGGGCCCTGCACCCCTCTTCGGGCACGAAGCCAGGCTCGGCGAGACAAGTCCGTTGCCGCAGAAACGGAGCGCTGGACGACGACGGGCCACAGGTTCGTCCGTCCAGGGGCGCCCGAGGGCGAAGTCGCAGATCACAAACCGACGCACCGACGGGGTCGCGCGACGCTCTATACACCCCACGTGGGCCGCGGCCGCCCAGACCAGCCGGGGCCTCTCGTCCTGCGGCGCGACGACGACCATACCTCCAGTGGGGCGACATCGAGAGGGTTGTCGCTGCTGCTGCTGATGCCAGCCAAGGGCCCGCCACTTGGGACTCAGCCTGGCGAGATCGCGATGGCTACAGGTACCGCCTACGGTATCAGAGACGGAGGCAATGTCACCTCTGAACCGGAAAGTTTCTGTGAACACGGTTTGGCCGAGAGTAAGCTCCAGAAGGGGCTCTACTACTTCTACGATGACAAAGGCATAGGCACCATGATTCACTCCTACGCCGGCGACTTACTGGTCGCCGAGCGCGTCGACTCGAGCGCCTGAAGACCACGATCGCTTCGCTGAGGAAGAAGCTCCACCTGAAGAGCGTCACTGGCGCCATCAAATACTGCGGTCTGCGGTCGAACACGCCACATCGCCGATGACGAGTCAAGGGCGACGCAGGCTACCGCCGCATCTCCGGTGGACTACGTCGAGCTTGGCACCGGAGACAATTCCAACCGGGGACGAAGGCCAGAGGAACGACTTTCTTTCGCAGAAGTATCGCTCGACCTCCACGCGCTCGGGCAACTGCTGTGGCTAGCAGCACAGACCCGCGTGGACATCGACTGCCCCAAGACGCGACTGCGTGGTTCAGCGACGCCGCCTTTGCCAACGTAGACGGCGTCAAAAGCCAGTGTGGCATGGCAATGTGCATCACACATCGACCGCGGCATGTGGTTGGGTGATCGAGGGCCGCTACGATCTGTGCTTGCCGGTTTCTTACCACTCTGGCGCGGTCAAGTGGTCAGTGAGGTCAGCACTCGCTGCCGAGGGCTAAGCCACGCTAGAGGGGAGCGAGATCAACACTTGGCTTCGCGACTTGCTCGCCGAGGCCTATCGAAGAAGCCGCTAAAGGAGACCGACGCCCTGGGCCTCAAGCTTCCAAGCGAGATCTACAGCGACAGCAACGGCCTCGTGACCCACATCAAACCTGACGTGGGACAGTCCACGGACACGCGCTCGCACATCGTCGCCTCGATGACTAAGGAGGCCGTGCATCCCAGTGCCCTGCGTCTTGCCCAGATCCCGACCTGGTCCATGGTCGCCGACGAGCTCACTGAGATGATGGAGGCCCGCGCACTGCTCCCGCTCTTGGGAGCCCGGAGGCACAGCTTCGTCACTCGGCAGCCCAGTGCTGCGATGCTCGCAGCTGTGCTGCTGAGCTGCAGCGGGAAGGTCCACGGACCACCTACGCCATCACCGCTGACGCCCAGACCACACATGGACCTGGCCACCTACTGTTGTCATGATGGGGCTCGCGCTCTTCATCGGCATGTTCATCAGCGTCAGCCTTTTCGACGCCCTGGCGATCACGCTACGCACGAACGGATAACCAAATAACCTGGCTTGCTGCCGTCGTCCGAAACGAAGGCCGGAGACGCCGAGCACCTTGTGTGGGATGGACGGTATCCAGGAAGGCACCACAACGTCGCCAGCAAGACTGCAGCCGCATCATCGACAATAGGTCCGACGAGGCCGCCGCCTACCTCTGCCCCGGACGAGCCGATAACCCTTAGATGGCCACTACCCAGCAGCATTCAGCTCAGCGAGTGCAGCGCCAGTCGTGGTCCAGCCGCTACCGACAGCATCACCATCTACACCGATCATGTTCGGCCAATGTTGTTTCGCGGAATGGATCACCGCCTGCAGTGCCGTCCGTGGAACTCAATGGTTGAGCCCTCAACGACACTCATGACGATCGCGTTGACCACAACCTGCAGTGTCTACAGCACGTGCAGAACCTGCAGGAAACACTGCCTGGCTGAAGGAAGCCTGGCTGAAGGAAAACTGTTCCAGGACGCCCGACTTCTCGTCGCTTAATTATTCTCTCGGGTGTGACGTCGAGAACCGCTGGAGACAGATCACTGGACACTCAAACTCAAACGCTGGCCACGATGCCAAGCCTAACCTCCAGGATCAAGGAAGCGAAAGAACACGGGCGTCCGCATTGCAGAAATTTCTATGCCTGGCATGTCTTTACGTGAGTCCGATTTGCACAATGTTCTACAGTAGGCATTTCTTTACGTAAGTCCGCATTTCAAAATTCTATACAGCCAGCATTGCTTTTACGTAAGTCTGCATTGTCAGCTGCAGCATTTCTTCTTGAGGTGCTGACTGCTACCATTCAGAGGTGATGACGACCACAAACTTGCGCTTAGTCTGAATACAAAGTGATAAGGACCAAGAGCCCGCCAGAGAACTTGATTCACAGGCTTGTGCAGCATATCTTGTTATAGCCAGAAGCATCATGTCGCAAGCCGAGATGAGCCGTTTGCCTACCAACATGTATGTCGGCGGTGCGCCGTGGCACGAACCCCCCCCCCAGCACTACCGGGGGGTTTCGTGCACTACCGGGGGGTTTCGTGCAGCCCGCACCGGGTGCCGCCAGCGGCTTAGAACACCCCCCCTTGCCGCTTTACCGGGGGGGTTCGTGCAGGCCGCACTGCGTCTACCTGGGCCCCCCCCCCCCTGTGGGAGTGGGGGGGTGGGAGTGGGGGGTGGGTTGGGGGGGGGCAGGGGGGCGGTTGGGAAGGGTGGCTCCCTGTCGAAGTGTGGCGTGTGCTCGCCTTGTGTTCTCCATTCGCGTCTGCTCGCCTTTGTTCCGCCGCAGCCTCTCGTATTGTGGCTCGTGGCCACAATGCGAGAGGCTGCGGCGCAACTCCCGAGAGCCGCTGTGGGGGGTCGACGGCACGGCCGCGTAGAGAAGAACAGTGCCGCCGTGTTCCGGCACGGCCCTGGGATGCAATGCCGCCGCCGTGTTCCGGCCCGTCCTGGTAAGATTCGCGCGTCGGGGCTGGGTTTCGCGCGTGCTGGGAGCGCGCCGCTTACGGAGGGGTTGCGTCCTTACCGGGGGGGTTCGTGCAGCCTACCAGAGGAGGTCGTGTTTACCGGGGGGGTTCGTGCAGGCTCGCACCGGGAATGGCGCCAGCTCGAAACCCCCCAGGAGAGATTACCGGGGGGGGGGGGTTCGCTCCGC
>CAUYUJ010001015.1:31381-53881 GCA_963575745.1 Prorocentrum cordatum
CCCTTTTCCTCCAGAGCCCGGGGGTCCCCCCCCCCTCCGAAAATCCCCCCACCCTGCTGGACCCCCCCCCTCCCTCCCCCGGCAAAACCCCCCGCCTCCCCCAACCCCCCATCCTCTCACCCTCGAAAACCGAAGGGGGTCACTACCGGTTCGAACCCCCCGCCCCCCCCCCTCTCGAAAACCGGAGGGGGGGTCACTACCGGTTCGAACCCCTCCCCATCCCCCCACTCACCGCCAGCAAACGACTCCCGGTCCCTACCACCGTCCGCGCCACATCCCCCACTGTTGTTCCCAGCACCACTGTCCTCACCACCACTGTCCCCACTGGTTCCACCACCGCCCCTACTGTCCCCACCAGTGCCACCACCACTGTCGCACTGTCCCCACTGTCCCCACCACTGTTCCCACCACGGCTCCACTCTCCCCACTTTCTCCACGGCCCCAACCACTGCCCGACTATCCCCACTGTCCCCACTGTCCCACTGACTCCTCCGCTGTCCCACTGAGCTGTCCCACTGTTCCCACCACTGTCCCCACTGTCCCCACCACTGTCCCCACTGTACCTCTGTCCCATTGTCCCACCGCCGTCCTCGCCACCGCCTTCACCGCTGTCCCCACCACCACTGTACCCTCCACTGTCCTACTGTTTCCACCACATTCCCACTGTCCCCACACCACTGTCCCCACCACCACCGTCCCCACCACTGTCCCACAGTCCCCACTGTTCCCACCATTGTCCTCACCATTGTCCCCACCACTACCGTCCCCACCACTGTCCCACTGTCCCCACCACTGTCCCCGCTGTCCCCTCACCACTGTCCCCACCACCACCGTCCCCACCACTGTCCGCACCCCCCCTCGGTTTTCGAGGGGGGGGGGGGTTCGAACCGGTAGTGACCTCCCCGGTTTTCGAGTTCAAGGGGGGGGGGGGGGTTCGAACCGGTAGTGACCCCCCTCCCTTTTCATAATGAACTGGGGGGGGGGAGGGGTTCGAACCGGTAGTGACTCCCCCCGGTTTTCCGGAGGGGGGGGGGGGGGGAGGGGTTCGAACCGGTAGTGACCCCCCCCGGTTTTCCGCCAGCAGCGGTAGAACACGCTCTTTCTAAGGAGAGTAGGGTCCCCTGACCGAACGCGCCATGGGGGGACAGAGACCCCAAAACAAGCCAAGAGTGCCCCAGAGGCCATCGCGACGGTCCAAGAGGGCCACGGGTCGCCGAAAGATCGATCCAAAACGCCCACGCTGGCCTCCAGACGGTCCAAGAGGCCCCCAAGACGCCCCAAGAAGCCCCCATGAGGCATCGCAAGAGGGCCTCCAGAAGCAAACATCGCCCCATTCCCTACCGCAGATGCTTAGGACAGTCGTATCTTGGGTGTTAACAACGTCCACGACGGCCCAAGAGGCCTGCAAGATCGCCCGAAGACGGGCCAAGATGCCCCCGAGAGGGCTACAAGACGACCCAAGAGGGCCCCAAGGCGGCCCAAGAAGCCCCCAAGACGGCCCAGGAGGGCCCCAAGACAGTCCCAAGACGGGGCCCAGAGGGGGAACCCGAACGGACATTTCAAGCTTGACCCGAAGCCGCACCCCGGCCGCCCAAAGAAGCCCCCGACAGGTCCCCAAGGGGGCCCCAAGATGGCCGCAAAAAGCCCCCAAGAGGCCGCCCCCAGGAGGCCCCCAAGAGGTTCAAAAACTGCCTCCAAAACGCCCCCGAGACGCCTCCCACGAGACCCCATCAGCCATTCGAGCGGCCTCAGACCTGCAACTCAGGCACGTTGGTGGGATGTGCCGAAGGCCATGCGACCATCATTCTTCTGGTGTTTTGACAGATGCCCGCCGTCTGTATACGTGGGTTCTCGGCCGTCTCCCCAAGCGTGCTCAGCGAACACTGAGAATGCCAGCCGCAGAAATCACTACTGGCGGTGACGGCGGAGCCGCCATTGTCAGGGGCACCGGGGAAATCCTTCGCGAGCACGCGGTGGACTGTCCAAGAGAGCCCCGGTACGCCCCAAATCTTGCTACACGACCTTCGCGACGGCTCCAAAACTGCCCCTGAAGCCTCGAAAACACTCGACGAAAGCCCCAAACAGCTACCCAAGAGAGCCTCCAGAGGCCAACTCAGCCAATGTCCCACCGGTTTTGAATGTGTTTCGGGCTCCCACCTTTTCTGCAATTGGACGCTGATTTCAGCCCAGGAGGCTCCCAACGATCCCCCAAGACGGCCCCAGAGGCCTCAAAGAGGGCGTAAAAGGCCCAAGAGGGCCCACACACAGCCCCAAAGACGGCCTGAGAGGCCTCCAACTTGGCCCAATAGGGCCCCAAGACCGCCCCTAAGAAGGGCCCCGAAGGGGAACCCGAACCCACAGTTCGAGCTCTCGGCCCCCCAAGGCTCCTAAAAAGCATCCAAGAAGCTCCACAATATCCCCGAATTGCCCCCATGAAGCCCCAAAAGGGCTCCAGGAAACCGCCCGAAGGCGCCTACGAGGCCCTCAGGAGCAACACGCGACAACCGCCAGTCCCCCAAGGGGTCGGCGGTGTGGCGCCAGCCAAAGAATCTGGGATGCTGTTAACGTCGTCAAAGCTTTTGTGGCCAACCCGGCCGTTCTCATACGGAACAGAACCGCTAAAGGCGAAATTCACGTTATCCTCAACATCGAATACCACAGCATGGTCCTCCGAGTGTGCGTCCTGAAGCCTCATGTGCGAGAACATGCCCAGGCAGAAGAACAATAACATAATCACGGCCCAGATGAGGCTCAAGCACGCCGTCTCCTGATCGAGCTCCTCGTCCAAGTAATGCTTGAGAGCCCTTGCTGAAACGCCCCGCCTCCAGATGCACTTCTTCAGCTGCTCTTGTTTCGACAAGTCTAGAAACTTCTTGTTCTCCCCGAAGTCCCGCAGAGAAGCCGCGATGCGCGTCTCGTGGCTGGCGGCGACTCTCTTCCTCACCTCCTCCAGCCTCCTCGAGCTGAAGACGGACGGCCCGGACGACTGCAGCCCCTTCGCCGCCGTCCCCGGCCGCTCCTCCCGCCGCTGCAGCTGCCCCTCCTCCTCCTCCCTCTGGCACTCGGCGCGCAGCAGGTGGTCCCGGCGCAGGCTGCGGAACCCCTCCCCCAGTTCCCGCACGTGCCTCCTGCAGGCCTCGAGCCGCGCCGCCGTGGAGGCCGCCGCCGCCTCGCCCCGCGGCCCCGCCTCCTCCGAGGCCGCCTGGCGCGCCCCGCCGTCCGCCCCGGGGCTCGCGCGGCCCGCCTTGGGGCCCGCGCGGCGCGCGGCGCGGCCGCCGTGCTCCCCGCCCGCGTCCTGGGCGAGGGGCTGCGCCGGCGCCTCCGGGGCGGGCCGCGACGTGGCCGCCATCCCCGCCGCCGGGGGGCCCCCGTGTGGCGCAGCACGCGGGGCCCCCGGTGGGGGGGAGGATCGAGGGGGAGGAGGAAGTGGAGGAGGAGGAGGATCGAGGAGGTAAGGGGCGGATGAAATCGATTCGTCAGCTGTTAGGAGAGAGTAGATATCGATGAGAGGTGACAGGTAGTAGAGGGTTGAGTAATATATAAAGAAGGGATGTCTATGTGAATAGAAAACTTAAGTAAAGTGTCCCATTGTAACAACCCAAGAGTCATCAACGAGATTGGAATGAACCCTCCCTCCAAGCTCCCTCTTCACGGGCACCTACAACGGCTCGTTTCCATTGACGGAACTGCCTCGTTGGAAGACAACCGCTTGAAGCTCTTGAAGCATGCCAAAACATGGGTCTCGGGATTCAACGTCACGGATCAACCTGACTGCTGCGTCTTGACTCCAGAATCGCGCCAGAACGCCATTTGGGTGACTTCAACACCACGAATCAACATATCAACGCAATTTCTGGCACGATGATCATGGTAATCCGTGAAACTCTTGCAAATGTCTAAAAGGAATGTGCGCTACGCTACGGCGAGAGCCACATTGAAAACGGCCCGCCCTCAATCCGTGAAACTTTTGCAAATGTCTGAAACGAACGTGCGCGGCGCTGTTCCATCTCTTGCAAATTTCTTAAAAGAATGTGCGCGGCGCTATAGCGAGAACCACAGGTTGAAAACGGCCCGCCCTCAATCTGTGACACTCTTGCAAATTTCTAAATCGAATGTGCGCGGCGTTAAAGCGAGAGCTACATTTCGAAAACGACCCGCCCTCAATCCGCGAAGCTCTTGCAAATGTCTAAAACGAATGTGCGCGGTGCGAAGGCGAGAGCCACATTTTGAAAACGACCCGCCCTCAATCCGTGAAGCTCTTGCAAATGTCTAAAACGAATGCGCGCGACGCTAAAGAGAGAGCCACATTTTGAAAACGACCCGCCCTCCATATGTGAAAACGTTGTCACTTACTCAGCTTCAGAATCAGAGACGGCGAGGAAGTCTCAGGCGAAATGACCGGCCCGCCCTAAAAACTAGCCTCGGGGTGCGACAGGGAGAAATTATCTATAAGGACAAGAAATGAAGGAGTGCACAGCCCCAGGGGGCGACCGACGACGGCGGGGCGACGGCCCCCTCCGAGGCTCAGCCTGCATCAGCAAGGACAGCAGAGAAAAGAGGCGGGTCCCGCCTGCGCAACTGGCGGACGCGAGCCACGCCGAAGTTGAGAAGCCGAGCCCGCTCGACGAGCGGGCTCGTCCGAGGCCAGCGTTTTAATTCATGATATGCTGCGCAACAGATTTCAAGATACAAGGCGACAGAGAGGAGCTGCAAATCACTGAGAGGTAAAAGACTGAAGACCGACGCTCGCGCACCCGCTGTGCGAGCACGGAAAGCCGGGGGGGAGATTCGGAAGCAGGGGCAGAACATGGGACGTGCACGCACATACTAGAGTGCGAAGCATACAATCGGCACTGGCTTGGCGGCAGAATCGACACGGCTCGGTGGCACCTCGAAATCGGCGGGCGGTGCACCAGGTATTACAAATAGTGCGGACGACACTGCTGGACACACAAGTGGGAACTAAACGAGAGACACGCGTCAGAGCGGCAGACAAGAGGTCAAGCTGGTCGGGAGCGGGAATCACGCCAAATTTGCTCAGACGACCACGAAAGACAGGAAAGGGGAAAGGGCACTCAGGGCGGACTCAGATCGACTCTGGAATCTGGAAACTCCGAAGACAGGCATGGTCGGGATCTGAGACAGGGCGTTGGAGGCGGGCACAACTGCATCACATGTGAGAGGACCGAGAAGGGGAGAAGGTTGAAGCACACGACGGACTTGCAAAGGCCGAGGCCGAGACTTTCGACATCCTGAGCCCTCGAAGTGCACTTGCTGGATGGGGCAGGCCAAGAGAGATTCCACCCACCGCTCCCGAGGAATATCCCTAAGTATTTCCCAAGATGCTCGAAATTGAGATTGTCTGGGCGAACTCCTATCTCGCGCATGAGCTGCCGGCATTCGGCGACGCTGAGGCTGCCGAGGGTCACGAGAATCGTCTTCGAGAGATGTATATGCAGACCAGCAGCAGCGCCAGCGAGATGCCACCACGGAACCAGAGCTATAAAGGCACTGAAGATGTTCGCGGCAGCGGCGCCGACGTCGTCTGCAAATGCGTCCAGCCAAGACAAGCCACTAGGGATCCTCGCAAGCACGTAGCGCAAAATCGGATCGAAGGCGATGCAAAAGATAGCCCCTGAAAGAGGGCAGCCTTGTTTGATCCCACGAGAGGCCAGGAAGGAGTGCCCATGGAGCCCGCAGAAATTGATTTCGACGGCGACGTCCGTGCACAGGGCCTGAATACACCTGAGGATGTTAGGCGGGAGCCCCATACAGGTTAAGACCCAGAAGATCATAGCATGCAAGAGGCTGGGGAAAGCGGATCGCACGTCATAGTATAGCATACCAGCATGCGCGCCCCCAGACTTAGCATACCACATAACGGCCCGACTCTCGAGGCCGATGATGTTTTCATTCATGTATCTCCCAGGAATAACCCCCCGCTGGTTGGCAAGTACAGTTTGGGAGGTAATCTGAGAAAGAGGTCTATTGATGGCAAGGGAGATGAGCTTGTTGTCAGAGTTGGAGAGGGTAATAGGTCTAGTAGTTTCAAGCTCACGTATGATCTGGGAGGAGGTGTCATCTGGGTCGCTGCCCTTGGCAAGGAAAACGGCCATGCCCCGATTAAACTTGGGCGGGAGGTATCTCTGCTCGAGCAGGGCGGAGTAAAGAGCGCACAAGGAGTCGACAACTGCTGCGCCCCCTTTTGCATAGCAGGCATAGGGTACGCCGTCGGGCCCAGGACACAAATCCCCAGTGCGAGAAATCAACTCCCCAAATTCCAGACGCTCCAGCTTCCAGAAGATGTTGGGGGGGGGCAGGTCTGGACAAACTCACGCAGCTGTTGTCGGTCCTCGACAGATCCAGGAATACCTTGATGAACCTTGCCCCAGTGGTCGGCAAGACGCATCGCTACCTGCTCTGGCTCGGTTATGGCCTTGCCAGTCGGGTCGGACACGCCAGTAAGAGAAATCCCGCGGTGCTTCCGTCCCCACGCTGACTGATACATGTAGAGTTTTACCATGGCTTCTTGCGTGCGCTGGTCGGATATCGGCTGCTGCTCAACATCACTCATCTGCTTCTGGATGTGCTCATTCTTGAGATCAGTCAGGTGAGAGTGAAACGCGCGCATATCTATCCAAAGGCCAGACTGCGGGCAGAGAAACTTGGCGATCAGCGGGCACGCGCGCAGGGCCTTGCCGACAAGCCACAAAATACCTCGCAGAGTGCCACGCAGGGCTGCGAGAGACCAGGCAATCTTTTCCTCGACGGATTTGTTGGCCTGCTCGATGCTATGCTGGAGGACATTCTTACTCGCCTGAACAAGTATATCCTTCATCTGAGTGCGGTGCATGGAGGGGTCAATGTCGAGCGGGCCAACAGCGTCGAGCAGTTCCTGGACAGATCGGGAAGTGCGAGTGCTTTGGGACCCATGCAGGAACTCTGAGGCCCATCTCGCCACCCGGGGATAATGCGAGGCACGCCGGCGCGTGAACAGAGAGCTGCCCTACTTTCGAGATCGGGGCGAGGGCGAGAGACTTGGGGTGGAGCTCGAGGAAGACAGCGCTGAATATGTTTGTGTATATTCTGTCGATACGGCCCATGCCCACAATCTTCTGAACGCCATCGACCTCCTGAGTGGCCCTGCGCGTGAAAGACGCCTGTTCAACTTCGCGCAAGTCATCGAAGTGCTGGGAGAAGAAAGCAGCAGCATCATTGCTGGAATAGTTGACAACACCACTGACGTGAAACGAGCCTTCGCCTTGACTGGGGAAATTGAAGTCCCCGAGCACAGAACTTGCAGCAGCTTGGGCGGGCAGGCGAGTACGACGGAGAACCATGAGCTGACGCTTCTGTTCGCTGAGAGGGAGAGCAGGATCCAGATGGACGTCAGAGATCTGAAGAGTGCCTCTGAGACCAGCAAGAGTGAGAGAGTGGATGCGACCCTCGACTAATTCGGCGCATCGGCAGTACTTGAACTCGTCGCGGAGCGACGGATGCAGAAAAATAATCGCGCCCCCAGCAGCCCTGTCTTCGAAGAAAGACCCAATACCCCATGAGTCGCACACTTCGGAGCAGACTCTCTGAAGGTCAAGAAAAGAGCCCCTGGCCTCCTGGATGCATACGACATGGTATTTCTGGATGTAGGTTACTAGGCGTGACATTTTTCTGCTGGCGGCATCCAGACATGTAGTGAGCCCCCCGAAGAGCGACCGAGCGTTCCAGGAAACAAAACTGAGATGTGCCTTGACTACGCATGGTGAGTGTGTCCAGGATCTAGGAACAGGGCGGAAAAAAGACTCAGGCCCAGCCGAAGACGGGAATCTCATGGGCCCAGACGGCGCGGAAGACCAGGACGAGGTAGAGGAAGAGCCCGCAGACGCGGAAGAGGAAGAGCTCGACACAAAGGTGGAAATGCATGGCTGGTATGGAACCCTCATACCAGGCGCCCCTGACGAATACGTAGACCCTGATCGAAGCGGCGCGGGCGACCCCTAGCTGGCACGGGCTGTCGCTATGATGGAGCCCGCCTGTTCAGGCGAGATGTCGAACTTGGCGGTGCCGTCGGGGGAGTGGACGATCTCGTACTGGCCGTAGTTCCCTTCCTTGACTGCGAACAACTCATGCACGACCTCACCGACGGCGATGAAGAGGATGCCCCTGAAGCCGTTGACTCCGAGTTTGAAACGCTGCTCATTCCATGTGCCTGCTTGTCGCAGGTGGGTATTGACTGCCTGTTGCTATGATGGAGCCCGCCTGTTCAGGCGAGATGTCGAACTTGGCGGTGCCGTCGGGGGAGTGGACGATCTCGTACTGGCCGTAGTTCCCTTCCTTGACTGCGAACAACTCATGCACGACCTCACCGACGGCGATGAAGAGGATGCCCCTGAAGCCGTTGACTCCGAGTTTGAAACGCTGCTCATTCCATGTGCCTGCTTGTCGCAGGTGGGTATTGACTGCCTGCCAAAGTTTGCCTAGAACTTGGTTCTTCTGCCTGACCGAGCTGGGAGCATCCTTCCTGCAGCGGAGGGGGATGTGGGAGCCAGACACGCTGTCCTGCCACAGGATGCCGTGGGCCCTGCCGTGGTCAACGAACGAGGAGGCGTCGAGCGAGCTGTTGAACGTGATGGAGTAGCTCTTGGCGGGGTTGTGGGCTTCGATGCTCACGCCAGCCTGACGGATGTGAGAAGGGAGAAGACCGAGTAGTGTGCGACCATGGCCTCCATGGTGGTCGCTAGCATGGGTCGCGCGAAGCCGCCAATGCACACCTTGCACGGATCATGCTCATCTCCCACACGCGAATTAACATGACTCGGTGGCGCCGGCAACCTTCGACGCGACGCGGGCGGACCTGACGAGGAATCCCCTGCTGAGCTCTGAGTCGATGATGTCCCAATAGCAGCAATGCGGCTTTCTAGATCAGTGCGAAGGGCAACGAGAGCACCAGCTTCAGACGAGGCACGAATGTTCGCCTCAAGCACGCCGATGCGCTTGTTGATGCCTTGCATGGCGGTCTCCTGGGCTGTGAGCGAGACGCGAAGCTCGCAGATGCCAGGGAGCGCGGAGTCGATGCTGGTCAGTCGTCCTGTGATCCCCCCGAGCTGCTCGAGGATCTGCGCGATACCCTCGTCAACTTCAGGCATTGCGGCGAGCTGCGAGAGAAGGCTGACGGCTCGGGCACGAGCGCGCCAGCGGGGAAAGTGTCCGCCTGGATTTGACTCCAAGATAGCCTCGGAAAAGAGGCTGCCTCACTCAAATGGGGCCTGTCCCCACCTGGAGCCAAAATGGCAACGGAGGGGGAGGAGGAGGAGGAGGAGGAGGAGGAGGAGGAGGAGGAGGAGGAGGAGGAGGAGGAGGAGAGGCGGAGGCCTCAGGGGCCGCGCGCTATGGCGCGCCGCTCTGAGCCACGAGGGCGACGGACTGCGGCGCCGAGCAGGGGCCTCCGCCCCCCCTCGCGGCCCCGCGGTCGGCGGCGAGCGGGGGGGGGGGGAAGGTGAGAGGAGGCAGGCCTTCTCAGCAGGCGACGGCTTCTCAGAGGGCCTCGCGCCTTCTGGGGTAGGTGTCCCGCGTCTTCGGGGGAGGCTTGAAGAGCTTCTGAGAAGGCCGAGGCCTTACGAGCCTGCTGGGAAGGCCCGCCCCCTCTCATTCACCCCATGGGCTCGCCGCCGACACGAGACTCCTCGCATAGGTTTAGCACTCCATGACGTAAGGTGTCCACTCCCTCCTCCTCCTCCTCCTCCTCCTCCTCCTCCTCCTCCTCCTCCTTCCGCCTCCTCCTCCTCCTCCTCTTCTAGAGGTCTCCTAGGTGGGGTCTCCGAGTAAGATGGGGTCGGAGATCGCGCCGCATTCGGCGATGCAATCCGGCGAGGCGGCGCAATTATCCGACCCCATCTACTCGGACCCCGTTTGGAAGGCCTAGATGCCTCCCCCTCCTTTTCTTCGGCCCCCCTCCTCCTACCTCCTCCCCCTCCTCTCCTCCTCTCCTCGCTTCCTCCTCCTCCTCCTCCTCCTTTTCCTCTCCTCCTCCTCCTCCTCCACCTCCCCTCCTTCTTCAGCGCCCCCTCCTCTTCCTCCCTCCTTTTTCCTCCTTCTCCTCTCCTCTCCTTCCTTGTTCGTCAGTCCCCCTCCTCTTCTCCCTCCTCCTCCTCCTTCTCCTCCTCCTCCTCCCTCCTCGCTCCTCCTCCTCCTCCTCCTCCTCCTCCTTCCTCCTGCTCCTCCTCCTCCTCTTCCTCCTCCTCCTCCTTCCCCTCCCCCTCCCCCTCCTCCTCCCGTTTTTTCAGTCCCCCTCCTCATCCTCTTCCTCCTCCTCCTCATCCTCTTCGTCTTCTTATTAGTCTTATGTTTAGTGTTATTGTGATTCGTATGAGTCGTCTTATTCTTCTTATTAGTATCAGTATTCGTCTTATTAGTAGTATTAGTAATCTTCTTCTTATTACTATTAACATTATTATTAGTAGTAGCATTTGCAGTCTTGATATTATTATTATTATTATTAGTAGTGGTATTCGTGTTAGTGTTCTTCTTATTCGTCATATTATTATTCTTATTCGTCTTCTTCTTATTAGTGTAATTATTAATATGATTATTCGTCGTAGGCGTCTTCTTCGTCTTCTTATTAATAGTGTTAAAATTAATATGATTCCTCTTCTTCTTCCTCCTCCTCCTCCTCCTCCTCACTCCTCCTCCTCCTCCTCCTCCTCCTCCTCCTCTCTCCCCCTCCCCCCTCCCCCTCCCCCTCCCCCTCCCCCTGCCTCCTCCTCCTCCTCCTCCTCCTGCATCCTCCTCCTCCCCTCCTCCTCCTCCTCCTCCTCCTCCTCCTCCTCCTCCTCCTCCCCTCCTCCTCCTCCTCCTCCTCCTCCTCCTCCTCCTCCTCGGAAAGCCGCGCGGAGCGCCAAGAGTTTATGCTGATGGTGTTCTCTCTCCTTCGAAAGTACCTCTCCGATCCTCTGG
The DNA here is from genome assembly GCA_963575745.1 of Prorocentrum cordatum. Lineage (NCBI taxonomy): Eukaryota > Dinophyceae > Prorocentrales > Prorocentraceae > Prorocentrum > Prorocentrum cordatum. Next base: position 42,332 of record CAUYUJ010001015.1, read on the forward strand.
GGACGAGAGAGCGACGAGCGGCGGCGGCCAGCGACGGACGACGGCCAGCCACGAGCGACGAGCGACGCCAAGCGGCGGCGGGACGGCGCGGCGCGGCCCGGCCCCGAGCGCGGCGGCACCCCGCCCGCGCCGGCGGAGCTCTCGTAGGCCTCGCCCTTCGGGGGCGGCGGCGGGGCGGCCGCGCCGGGGACGGGCTGGCCCTGGCGCGTCTGCACGAGCGCCTCCTGCGCGGTGTGGGTGGGGGGGGGGGGGCGCTCTGCTGCGAGGCCCTTCTCTGTCGTGCGCTTCTCTCGTGCTGCTTCCCCTCTCGCTGTCCCCCCTCCCTCTCCCCTGCTCCCTCCCCCCTTCCTGCCCCTCCCTTTTCTCGGGTCTCCGCTGCCGCGTCGTCCCCGTTCTCCGCTCCTCGTCGGCCTCCTCCGCTCTCCTTCGGCCGCCTGGTGGGGACCACCTCGGGCGGGCGCACGGCGACTGTTACGAGGAATCGCAGGAGGAGGAGGAGGAGGAGGAGGAGGAGGAGGAGGCGCTCGTGGCTTGGGCAGGTCTGTGTTTCTTCTACGTGCCAGGGGCCTCAGGGTCACTCGTCCTCGGTGTCGCGGGGGCCGACGTCGAGCTAGTGGAAGTCGCTTGACACGGCTACCCGACTAGGCGGCCTCATGAAGTCCCACTCGGTCGCAGGAAGAGGAGGAGGAGGAGGAGGCGTTTGGCCGAGGCACCCGGGAGGGACGCGCCCCCCCCCGCCCTGGCTGGGCAGCGCCCAGCGGCGCGACGCCATACGCCCGCGAGGAAGAGGTGCAAATCCCTGCACTTCTCCACTCCGAACTCGCTGTACCTGATCTAGAACACTCTGATCATCAAATACCCCTTGTATTTGATCATCCCTACCAGGCTTTACAAGAAACCCCGGGACATCGTTAACCGCGGGTACACCTTCAAGGTTTGGTCAGGCCCTGGGGTGTTCTGTTACTACAGTTGTACTCAGGTGCGGCAACAAGATGAATCAGCTACGAGATTACCAATTCCATCCGAGAGTTCCTCGAGACCACGGAGACCGCAATCTTGAGGCAGCTGCCTACCGTAGGTTGGCCTACGCGGCCCGCAGGGGCAACTCCACATCGAAGGATCTGGCCATCCTCATACGACAATGTTGGAGCACGAGTGGTGTGGCCGCCAGCAGCAAATTCAAGTTCAACAAGTATTGTGCAAGTACTGTGCCGAATTAGTACCAATTAGCTTTCCCGATGCTTGCTATTACAACGACAGCGAGGATTACGACACCATTCAGTACGACCTCGGGCAATCCAGGCTCGTGCTCCACCCGGTGCTGCCCGCCACGGACTACCAGCAACGCTACGACGGCCACCAGCAGAGCTACGACGTCCACCAGCAGAGCTACGCGGACCACAGGCAGCGCTCCGACGGCCACCAGCAAACCTACGACGGCCACCAGCAGAGCGACGAGGGCCACAAGCCGGACTACGACCGCCACAAGCAGAGCTGCGACGGCCACCAGCAGAGCTACGCGGACCGCGAGCAGAGCAACGCGGACCACGAGCAGAGCTACGACGGTCACCAGAGCAGAGCTACGCCAGCCACCAGGAGAGCTGCGCAGACCACAGGCTGGGCCACGCGGACTGCGAGCAGCGCTGCGACGGCCACCAGCAGAGCTGCGAGGACCACAAGCCGAGCGGCGCAGGCCGCCAGCAGAGCCACGACGGCTGCAGACAGAGCTGCGACGGCTACTAGGGGGAGCTTGCGCGGTGGGGGGCCGCACGAACAGCCCCCAACTGCCCGGAGGCGCGAGCAGAGCTCCACGTCCGAGAGCTAGAACTCGCAGGGCTACGAGGGCGCGAGGCAGAACTTCGCAATAGGCTACCGGCTGGGCCTGCAAGCACTCGCCTCAAATCTTTCCAGGCCACCGATACGGAAGGAGACAGGTACGCTGGTGCAGGCCAGGCCGTAGACGCCTATGAGTTGTTCTCCCGCACATGCAAAGACATCCTCCGTATGCTCCAACGCGTTCCAGATCCGAACATAAATCACCCCATAAAGTCATATCTGGAGATTTGCATTACAAAGAGAAAGACGCTGGAACTAACTACTTCCTGTACTCCTTCACCTTTTTTAAATACACGATGTACGTTGCCGGCATCATAGGCACTGCAAGCCTCAAGGTACTCTGAGGCTACCTTTCACGGGGGGTGGAGTGACCTACGACGTCAACGGTTGCACTCCTCCCCGCGAGGCCACGGCGACGCTCTTCTCCCCCTGTCGACGCCCTCCGACGCTATGACGACGTGCGGCCCCCCTCCCTCGTCGCCGGTGGCTCACCTACCCCAAAGGGGTACGGCGGAGGAGGTCGTGGTCTACATGACTACATGAGCCGTTGCTGCGTACCCTGGCTGCCCTTGGCGCCGGGTACGGCCCGCCCCCGCGGCGGGGCGCGCTACGCGCGTGTGCGCGGCTGGAGTGGACGCGCCTGTGTGCGCTTGCGGCGGCAGGAGGAGGAGGAGGAGGAGGAGGAGGAGGAAGGAGGAGGAGGAGGAGGAGGAGGAGGAGGAGGAGGAGGAGGAGGAGAGGAGGGAGGAGGAGGAGGAGGAGGAGGAGGAGGAGGAGGAGGAGGAGGAGGAGGAGGAGGAGGAGGGATGGAGGAGGAGGAGGGGAGGAGGAGGAGGAGGAGGGAGGAGGAGAGGGAGGGGGAGGAGGAGGAGGAGGAGGAGGATGGAGGAGGAGGAGGGAGGAGGAGGAGGGGGAGGGGGGAGGAGGCGGAGGAGGAGGAGGCAGCGGAGGAGGAGGCGGCGGAGGAGGAACACCGAGGCAAGCCCATAATTGCATCAATGATGCAGTAGTACGCCGTCCCATCCGAAGGCCCCTCATAACGCTCTACATGCACTACGGGAAGCGCTTCCGCACAAGACAAGCACCCCACAGGCGTTTCATGCTGGTGAGAGCCCTGTTCTGAAAAGGTATAGCCTTCCATCCTTGTGGCTGTCAGAACTAAGAATGCTCATGATCAGAACAGTTCAAGGAACTGTTCAGCGATAGCGCCAAATTAAAGAGGACACTACCCATCCGCATTGTCGCCCATGCTCACACTTCATAACTCAAGCGAGAGCTCCGATCTGAAATAGAGCCGCCCTTCATCCACAAGACTGCTGAACACACTGTTAATCTCTGCTCGACAGATTGACAGAACATGAAAACGATAAACCATCCGTGAAAAATCAAAACGTCCATCCGTGCAATTGCTGCGAACTTTAAATCACAGACTTGGCCAACGCTAAATCGAAAGCCCGCACATGTGCCGCCCAACACCCGAACTGTCGTTGTGGTGCACAAAAGATGAGAGCCACGTCTTGCAAACGGCACGCCTTCCAAATGCGCAACTGTTGGGAACTGACAAGGCGAACCCGGGCGGCGCTAAAGCGAAAACCACATGGTGGAAACGATGTGCACTCCATCCGTGTAAATAGCCGGTGAGAATCCCACCAGCCCTCTGGAGGTCGGTGGTTTAGAAAGTTTCCTCTTCCACCCCTCCTTCTTCCCCTTCGGGGAAGGGTTTACCCCTCCCCCTACCCCCTCCCCACCAGCCTGGACAGGGGGTATCGCGAGTCGTCGGAGCTTTCAAATTGGCCTCGGTGAGGAAGCCAAAATCGCTGATTGTACTAAGGTTTTGGCCCCATGTTGGCCTCCTGGAGGGGGGACCCTAATTCGTACCCCCCCTCCGGTGATCGATCTCCTCCAAGATGGCCCCAAGAAGCGCCCAGGAGGCTCCAAGAGGTCCCAAGATGGCCCCAAGATAGCCCCAAGAGGCCCCCAAGAGGCCCCCAGGATGCCCCCAAGAGGCCCCCAAGAGACCCCCAAGAGGCCCCCCAGAGGCACCCAAGATGCTCCAAGAGGCCTCGGCGAGAATGCCAAGCAATTGATTTTACGAAGGTTTTAGCCCCATGTTGGCCTCTTTGGGGGGGGGGGCACTGATTAAGATGACTCCACGAGCGCCTGGGGGAGCCCAAAATGACTCTCAAGATGGCTCAAGATATCCCAAGATGTCTCATAATGGCTTCCTCTATGTGCTGCCCACTCCCCTGATCGAGGCAATTCCTCTAGGCATCGTTTCTGGATGGGCTGGGGGGATTTTTTTTTCACAGCCGCAGGCGGAAGCGCCAGCGGCGGGAGGTCGCGAACGGGCCGCGGACGCGACTAAATTAACTAACGCGCGCGGGGCCGCGGATCGGGCGGCTCACGACACGTCCAGGGCGGCAAGGCCGAAGCAATCCAGGAGCCAGAAGCAGCCCCTGAACGGGCATGCAGCGGTCCGACGGGCCTGAGGTAGCACCGTAGAGACCAAACGCAGCCAAAATGGCGCGGACGCTCCCGATGTCCAGGTGCGAACGAAGGAACGTACCCAAGGACGTCGACCAAGCCGAACAGGAAGTACAGGCGGTGGAAGAAGGTCCGGCGGGACACCACAGCGACAACGAGCCGCGACGCCAGCGGCATCAAAGTGTGAACGAGTTGCCGAGAAAACTCCACACCACGATGCATCAGCCCAGACCCAGCGGGTAAAGGGGGCGTGATGCACGCCATACAGTCGAACGCGGCGTGTGCACATCACAGGGTCACAGTGCTGTCCAGGACAAGTTGGGAGCGGACGCGAAACGAGTGCCCATCAAGTCCCTCAGAGCCACTGATCCAGGGTCACGACGGAAAGCCGTCCAGCATTGAGAGAACCCGGGGACACCGATCCAGGGAACCTGACGGGTTCAACAGGCTGGCTGAAACCGAAAGTGAAGCAGGAAAGCTGACGGCGACCGAGCCGCGACGCGAGAAGGCGCAACCATATTGGAATGATGACGAGAGTGCCTTCCACAACTGAGCTGCGCCAGCCCCAGATCCGACGAATGGAAGGGCCTCGAAGTGCACGTGTACGGCAGACGCCGAGGAGCGCGCACATCTAAGTCTCAGCGTTCCCAACCGAGTCGTCAGAGCTTGAGGGACGAAAACGCCTAGTACCCAAGACGCGTCCCACAAAGCCACTGGACCCAGGATGACGGCGGAAGGCCGCGCTGCTTGTTAAAAAGGGGGTCCAGGGTGTCGGCGGAAGGCCGTCCGTTCGGTTAGAAAGTCCAGGGAGAAAACCAATGGACAGGCAAGCCGTGGCCCACTGACAGGCCAGGGAGGCCTGGCGGTGAGACATCTACAGTAAGGCCAGAGGGCGCGAGTCCAACGCTGGGGGGGCGGTGGACGGTATTTCCGAAGCGCGCACCTGGGTCCAAAGGCGGGAGGTGCGCGCGTCGGGTGGAGGGCGGAAGAGCGACAAGCGGGAGGGGAAGGGGAGAGGAAGAGGAGCGGCGAGAGAGAAAGGAGGGGAAGCAAGGGCGGGCGCGCCCGCAGCATATGTGACGACCACCCACTGCACATGGTTCGTCTTGGGTGCGACGCGAGCAGCGTGGTCCATCGCCACCAGGCGACCCCTGCCCGCCCGTCACTCACCCCGGTACCGAAGCCGCACCTGCGTCCAGTCAACGCCGAGGTCCAGGGCGTCGTCCATGGCCCGCACGTCACAATTGAAACGGTAGCGTAAGGACGACAGGAAGTTGACGCACGTTTGCTGGTCGTGCCGCCGCGGGTCAAGCGCGCCCTTGCGGCTGGGCAAGGCGTGCTGCCAGGCGAACGCGTGCCAGGCGCCTGTGAACCTCGCTCCCACGGAGGCCTGAAACCGCTTTATCGCCTCGCCGGGTCTCCCCGGGGAGGTCCCACTGGATGTCGCCGATCTTAATTTTATATAGCTGCTGTCCCGTGTCTGGGTCTAAGGGTTCTGGACAGTGACGCGCGGCGGGACCCCCAACCAGGGGCGGGGTGGTCAGCGGCTGGTCTTCGGCGCGGCGCCTGCTGCTGCTTCTGCGGCTGCTGCTGCTGCGGCCGCCGCCTACCGTCCGCCGTCCACCCGATCCGCCAGCGCGGTCGGCGTCGCTGGCCAGGTTTCGGCCCAGGGGCAGCGGGGACACTGGAGGGTGGCCAGTCACAGAGGCTAGGCGGGGCGTCCACCCGCTGTCGCGAAGACGCGCTGGGAGAACGCGCCGGCCGCACTGCCGGTGCTCCTCGGCACTCGAGCTCGCTCCCTTGCCTGGGAGGGAGGGGCCAGGGCAGGTGGTGTCAGCCAGGGGAATGAGGCGGTGGGTGGTTGTCTGTTCCTGCTCTTGCCCGTGCTCCATTTTCTGCGCTGGCGCTACTTCCGCGCCCTCCCCGTGGGCGGCCGGCAGCGCTTGCTCATCGGTCTCTTCCGGCTCCTGCTCCGTGTGCTGCTCACGTACGCTGCTCTGCGGATGATTCGACTGGTTGGGCCCGCCGCCAGAATCGTCCATGGCTTCGCGGGGCGCGGCGGCGACTGGTGCACGGAAGTCTGGCGGGGACCTGCGGGTTGGCGCGGAACGCACGGTTGGTCGCCAAGTAAAGGCCGAGTAGCCTCCGGCAGCTGGGGCTGAGAGGACTGCTGTACTGTGGTAAGCGGGGGCAGACCTCTCCCGTTGACGCTTGCCGTCAGACCCGCGCTCGCCCTCGCCCACGATCGCGCCCCCGTCTGTCGCAGCGTGACTTTCGTCAAGTGTGAGAGTGCTGCAGGTCGTACCTGACCCAGGCACGTTGCCAGACACCGTTTCTTTCGCCAGGACGGGGGTCGCCTTACTCGGCGTGGTCCGGCCTTCGGGCGTGAGTGGCTGCGGTTCGCAGTCCGTTCGGGCGGATTCGCTGACAGGGGAACGAGGGCGAATGGGCGCGAAGGGGTTTCTCTCGACGAGCTGGCGGATGGCCTCGATGTCCTGCCTCTGCAAGGCGTGTTCGTGGTTACCCGGGTTGCCAGACACCGTTTCTTTCGCCAGGACGGGGGTCGCCTTCCTCAGCATGGTCCGGCCTTCGGGCGTGAGCGGCTGCGGCTCGCTGTCCGTTCGGGCGGATTCGCTGACAGGGAAACGAGGGCGAATGAGCGCGAAGGGACTTCTCTCGACAAGCTGGCGGATGGCCTCTATGTCCTGCCTCTGCGAGGCGTGTTCGTGGTTACCCAGCAGGGGGTCTTCGAGAGTCCCAGGGACGGCGGCGGGCGGAGTCACAGCGGGGCGTTGTTGGGTCTCGCCGCCAACCCGCTGCGTCGACAACCCCAGGCTTTGCAAGTGGTGGGCTCCGTGTCGACCGTCAGCCACGGGGATGGCCTCGGGGGCGCTGGCTGGAGGGTCGGTGCCGATCGCAAACACGTGCCCGTCCGTGGCCCGCACGCTCGCACGCTCCGGTGTGAACTCCTGACCCTCGATGCTGAGAGGAGGCTCGGGGAGGCCTCCACCATCCGCTCGGGGAGGAGTCGCGGAACTCTTCTCGGGAGGAGGCTGGTCATCGACTGCGGGCGTTCCCTCAGCCGCGCTCCCACCTGTCGCCGCGATACCGTTGCCAGGGGGGGGCGATGGGCTATGACCTCGCTGGAAGCTCCTCGGGCTGAAGGCCCGCCTTTTGCGTGCTCGGCCCTGTCAAATCCAGGAGAGGCGGCGGGCGAGGGGCACTTCCCGTCGCCGCTCGTGGCCACATGCCCGTCGGCGCTCTCGGCAGCCCTTGGTGCCGTCCCCGACTCTCGAGGTGAAGGCTCGTCACCTCTGAGGTGGTTGGATGTGCCTTGGAGTCTCGAGCTGAGGGCCCGCTCTGCTGTGTCACAAGTCGCTCCAAGGGCTGAAGGCCCGTGTTCTATGTCAATTCTGTTACCTCCCGCTGCGTCTTGGGCCCTCGAACTGAAGGCTCGCTCCGTATGAGCATCTCGAGCTGAAGGCTCGTCACGTCCACGCCTGTCTGACTGGGGGGTGGGCGGCCGACGAAAGTCTTCGGGATTAAGGGAGTGTCCAGGGGGTTGACTGGTCGCAGGATCGACCATGGCGCTGAGGCGTCCGCTCGGGGCGTCCAGGGCTGCTGGGTCGATCGAAGCTGCTGTCTCGCTGGGAGCTCTTCGGGCTGAAGGCCCGTTGTCTGCTCGAGTAGCGCTGTCAACTCCAGGGAAGGCGGGCGCGTGGCAACTCCTGTCGCCGCTTGTGGCCACATGCCCAGCAGCGTTCCCGAAGACCGTGGGAGCCAGATCCCTGGCCCTTTCTTCCGAGCCGCTACGGTTCCTGGGTCGAACGCCGTGGGCATCCCTCTGCCCGCCGTCATCCGATCCAGGATGGCGACGGAAGGTCGCGCTTTTGGTGTGTATCGCAGGGATGAACGCATCCACCCCTCCTCCAGTATCGTGCCTGCCGCTCTCAAGTCCTTGGAAGCGACTGGGCGCCGCGTCGGCGTCGGAAGGCGCTCCAGCAGCACTCCCACCTGTCGCCACACTGCTGTTGCCGTGGGGGGAGCAATGGAGGATGAGGTGGTGGCCGACGGCCCCGGCGACTGGCGATGTGATAGCTTGCAGGTTGGGCCCCAAGCGCTGGAGCATCAACACATAGCGCCCTCGAGGTACTGTTGTCAGGGGAGGAGCAATGGGAGGTGAGGTGGTGGCCGACAGTCCCGACGACAGGCAATGTGATAGTTTGAGATCGCGCCACGCGCTGATAGGAAGGAGGAGTTGTACCTCGGCTGTCCATGTGGTTGCTCGATGTATCGGTCTCTGGTTCTCGAGCTGAAGGCTCGTCCTTTCTGAAGTTGCGAAACGACACCTTGCCAGGAACGCTCAGGGCCCTCGGAAGCCTCGTACCGTGACTTAGGCCCCTGGCGGCCGTTCGGGACGTGCTGGGCAGCCCCGGACTGTCCTCGGCGAGGCGCCGCTGCTGGAACGGATCCGAGGCCGAAGACCTGCCCAGCTCTCTGCTACCTCCCGCTGCGTCTTGGGCCCTCGAGCTGAAGGCTCGCTCCGTATGGGCATCTCGAGCTGAAGGCTCGTCACGTCCACGCCCGTCTGACTGGGGGGTGGGCGGCTGACGAAAGTCTTCGGGATTAAGGGAGTGTCCAGGGAGTTGACTGGTCGCAGGATCGACCGTGGCGCTGCGGCGTCCGTTTGGGGCGTCCAGGGCTGCTGGGTCGATCGAAGCTGCTGTCTCGATGGGAGTTCCTCGGGCTGAAGGCCCGTTGTCTGCTCGAGTAGCGCTGTCAACTCCAGGGAAGGCGGGCGCGTGGCAACTCCTGTCGCCGCTTGTGGCCACATGCCCAGCAGCGCCCCCGAAGACCGTGGGAGCCAGATCCCTGGTCCTTTCTTTCAAGCCGCTACGGTTCCTGGGTCGAACGCCGTGGGCATCCCTCTGCCTGCCGTCATCTGATCCAGGATGGCGACGGAAGGTCGCGCTTTTGGTGTGTATCGCAGGGATGAACGCATCCCCCCCTCCTCCCGTATCGTGCCTGCCGCTTTCACGTCCTTGGAAGCGACTGAGCGCCGCGTCGGCTTCGGAAGGCGCTCCAACAGCACTCCCACCTGTCGCCACACTGCTGTTGCCATGGGGGGAGCAATGGAGGATGAGGTGGTGGCCGACGGCCCCGGCGACTGGCAATGTGATAGCTTGAGCTCGTGCCGCCACAGGTTGAGCCCCAAGCGCTTGAGCATCAACAGATAGCGCCCTCGAGGTACTGTTGTCAGGGAAGGAGCAATGGGAGGTGAGGTGGTGGCCGACATTCCCGGCGACAGGCAATGTGATAGCTTGAGTTCGCGCCACACGCTGATAGGAAGGAGGAGCTGTAACTCGACTGTCCATGTGGTTGTTCGATGTATCGGTCTCTAGTTCTCGAGCTGAAGGCTCGTCCTTTCTGAAGCTGCGAGAAGGCACCTTGCCAGGAGCGCTCAGGGCCCTCGGATGCCTCGTATCGTGACGTAGGCCCCTGGCGGCCGTTCGGGACGATCTGGGCAGCCCCGGACTGTCCTCGGCGAGGCGCCGCTGCTGGAACGGATCCGAGGGTGAAGACCTGCCCAGCTCTCTGCTACCTCACGCTGCGTCTTGGGCCCTCGAGCTGAAGGCTCGCTCCGTATGAGCATCTCGAGCTGAAGGCTCGTCATGTCCCCCGTCTGACTGGGGGGCGGGCGGCTGTCGAAAGTCTTCGGGATTAAGGGAGTGTCCAGGGAGTTGGCTGGTCGCAGGATCGACCATGGCGCTGAGGCGTCCGCTTGGGGCGTCCAGGGCTGCTGGGTCGATCGAAGCTGCTGTCTCGCTGGGAGCTCCTCGGGCTGAAAGCCCGTTGTCTGCTCGAGTAGTGCTGTCAACTCCAGGGAAGGCGGGCGCGTGGCAACTCCTGTCGCCGCTTGTGGCCACATGCCCGGCAGCGCTCGGGCTGGGGGGGATTCGCGAAGCGTCAACAATTCAAGCTTCCATACCTGATGTGTAATGATATGTGAGGCGATGCGCATAACGACCCCCTTTCTGGAACGCCGAGTGGGCGACAAGGAAACGTTGCGTACAAGGGGGAAGGCACGCACGAGGGATGATGGAGCAGGGACGAGGGAGAAAGAAAGTAAAAGGAGAGCGGGGGAAGCGCAGGGCACTCTTCACCAACTCAACTCAGGAGCCCCAGAGGCAGAGCAGAGAAAGACCCGACCAGGAGGTGCGGGGACAGGGGGAATTGAAGGAGGGGAGAAGAGTCGCTCGCGCGCACTCGCAGCTTCCCCCCGCCCCACCCCACCCTTCCACCTCCCCCTCTGTCTCCGCTCTGTGTCCCCCTCCCTCCTCCAGTGCCCCGTTCTCCCCGTGCCAAAGGTGAGCACGGCCTCACCATCGAGTCATCAGGGATACTGACACCGCCACCGCCACCAGCACCGCCACCGACAACGACACCGACGACGACACCGACACCGACACCGAGAACTCCAAGAAGGCCTCAAGAAGAACTCCAGATGGCTGCCAGGGTCCTCGTCCCCGTCCTCCTCGTCCTAGTCCTCCTCGTCCTCCTCGTCTCCTCCTCCACGTCCTCCTCCTCGTCCTCCTGTTCTTCCTCGTCCTCTTCCAAGTCCTCCTCCTCGTCCTCATGGTTGTCCTCCTCCTTGTGTTTCATGTTGTCGTCCTCCCAGTTCTTGTTATCCTTGTTCTTGTCCTCCTCGTTCTCTTCTTCATGTTTCTCCTCCTCCGCCTCGTCCTCTCGGAGGCGTCCATATCCTCCTCATTCGCTTCATCTTCCTCCTCCTCCTCCCACTACTACTGCGACTCCCACTACTATTACTACTCCTGCTGCGATTACTACTAATTCTGACTACGACTACCACTACTACTATTACTACTACTACTACTACTACTACTACTACTACTACTACTACTACTACTACTACTACTACTTCTACGTCTACTTCTACTACTACTACTACTTCTGCTACTACTACCACTACTACGACTACTACTCCGACGACGACCACTACTACTACTACTACTACTACTACTACTACGACTACTACTGCTACTACTACTACTACTACTACTACTACTACTACTACTACTACTACTACTACTACCACTGAACTACTACTACTACTACTACTACTACTACTACTACTACTACTACTACTAATACGACTACTACTAATACTACTACTACTGCTTCTACTACTACTACGACTACTACTGCTAC
>CAUYUJ010001015.1:58881-83875 GCA_963575745.1 Prorocentrum cordatum
TCAAAACATCCCCAGCGGCTCATACCTTAACAGGCCAATGTGTCGTTGTCTTTGGCTGCGAACGTTCTGGCCCGCTGGAGTTTACTTTGGCCCAAAGCCGCCATGCACAGATCACGGTGCCATTCTAATCAAAACAGTCCCCCTCCTCCTCCTGCACCCCCCCTCTCCGCATCCCCGTCGTCACCCCCCCTCCCTCCCTCTCCTCCACCCCCGCTTTTCATAAACAACTCCTCACTGTCACACCCCCAGACGTGTCGCTAGGGCGGACGAGGCGTTTCGCCTGATACGACTTCACCACCGATGATCCTGATACTTGGAATTTGCAACACCTCTAAAGATGGAGGGCGGGTTGTTTTCAAAACGTGGCCCTCGCTTTGGCGCCGCGTGCATTCGTTTTCAAAACTTGCAGCAGCTTCAAGGATGGAGGGCGAGCGGTTTTCAAAACGTTGCTCTCGCCCGACCGCTGCGCATACTCTTTTAAAGAATTTGCAACAGCTTGAAGGATGGGGGGCGGCTTCTTGTTTGAATGTGGCCCTCGCCTTAGCGCCGCGCACATTCGTTCCAAACCTTGCAGCAGATCCCAATATTCGAATGGCTGAGGCCCAGGAATGGTGCTCTGGCACGATTCAGGATTGCCAGGATGTAACAGTCACGTTCACTCGCAGCGTTGAAGTGCCAGGAATGGCGCCCCGGTGTACGATTTAGGACTGTCAGGACGCAACATTCACGCTGATTCGCAGTGTTGGAGTCCCGGGAACAGCGTTCTGCCACGATTGAGGATTCTCATGTGGTTGTCTTCCAATAACAGGAATTTCTTCTAGGGGCCTACGACTTGGGAGAAGGGTTGATTGCAACATCGTCGATGCTCGTTGGGTTTACACTGGCATTTCTCCTCCTCCTCCTCCTCCTCCTCCTCCTCCTCCTCCTCCTCCTCCTCCTCCTCCTCCTCCCCCCCGTTCTCCTCCTCCTCCTCTTCCTCCTCGCTACTCCTCTTCCTTATCCTCCTCCTTCTCCTCCTCCTCATCGTCAGCCTTCTCATCCTCGCCCTCCTCATCCTCCCCTCGTTCTTCACCTTCCCTCCCTCCGCCTTTCCTCCTCCTCCTCTTTTTTCTCCTCTCCTCCTCCCTTCCTCCTCCCTTCCTCCTCCTCCACTCCTCCTCCTCTTCCTCTTCCTCCTCCACTTCCTCCTCCTCCTCCTCCTCCTAATCATACCTCTATTTCCCTTCGTCCGTCCCACTCCCCTCGAGTAGGAATGTGAGGCGGCATGCGTGCGCGCTCGGCCGCCGCGTCCTTCGAGTAGAACATCTTCAGTCGATCTAAGGCCTCGCGGTCGTCGCTGGCGGGAGGGGGGGGAGGGGGGAACGGGGCTCTTGCGAGCTACCCCTCCCACGCAGCCCCTCCCACTGCGATGAATATCCTCCTATCCGCCGACCGGGGTGTCCTGGAGGACCCTGGTGCCCAGGAGGAGGAGGAGGAGGGGGAGGAGGAGGAGGAGGAGGAGGAGGAGGAGAAGGAGGAGGAGGAGAAAGAGGAGGAGGAGGAGGAGGAGGAGGAGGAGGAGGAGGTGAAGGAGGCGGAGGAGGAGGAGGAGGAGGAGGGGGAGGAGGGAGGGATGGCAGTTGCAGGATTTGAGCCAACGTCTGCTGAGCGCGCAGTCGGAAAAAGGGGGGAGGCGCAGGAGGCGGGCTCCTGGAGAACGCGCGAGCACGTTTTCCAACGCGCGCTGGCAGAGGCATCAGAGAAACCCCGCAGCTTCATTGATGACATCATTTTCAAGCAATCGCGCGCGCAGCAGATGTTCGTTCCTGCAGGTTGCCGCCTTCGCTCGACGGCACCTGCCAGGACGCCCACTTGGAGCGCAAGAGGGCACCTGCCAGGGCGTGCCCCCGGGGCGCCCGAGCATGCCTGCCAGGAGCTGTCCCCCTGGTTTGCCCGGGCTGCCCGAAGATATGCCTGCCACAACGCTTCCCCTGGGAGCCCGAAAGGGCCTGCCGGGATGGCCGATTGAGCCGCCCGAGGGTACGTGCCAGAACGCTTCCTTGGAAAGCCCGGCGGTGCCCGAAAGCCCGAAGACATGCTATGCGCAATGTAGTGCTTCGTCGTGTGCAGAGGCGTGCAGCGAGTCAGCTGTATGCGAGAGAATGCTCGCTAAAGTTACCCGGGTTGTGTTTGGCGGAGCTCTAGCAGCTCGCTCTCATAGTGTCGAGCATCTTACTGCACTCTGCGGCCTGCAGCAACACAGGAGCCGCCGATGGGGCCATCCATCACAGTATGTCTTGTGTGGCGTGCTTGCGAGCGACTGCCAACATCCACCGCGGCAGCAGCCAACCGATCCAGGCCTCATGTCATCTGGTGTAAGATTGCCTATGGTGTGTTTTTTGCATTCCCTCCCAGCGCCAACGACAGATCGCGCAATACCGAAGGCAGTTTGCCTGGCCCGCGGTAAGCGCCCTGGCAGGGCCATGGGACAATCTGACGACATCGAACGAACAGGCTTCATAAACGGACGCCGTCCACGATGCCGTGGCTGAGACCACGACAAAAATAAGTGTTTTCTGTGAGACGACACGCACAGCGCAACTGCGCAGAAACAATACCCAGCGGACTACCACTTTCACAAACCCGATGAGTTTTCAAATCAAAACAATATAAAGTTGGTTCTGACCGATTGCGCCGCCGAGCGGCCATGTGCTTTCATGTTCTGCGAGACGCTGCGGCACGGCTGGCCAGACCTACCCGCACACAGTTCACCGAGTATCCATTTCGATCCACAGAACAATGTATTCCTATCTTGGGCACGGTGGCCCAGACACAGAGTGCCCGAGAAGTGTTACCGCTCTCCACTTCCCGCACTTCCTGCACACGAGAGAACAGAGAGGCGCGTGCAGGTCTGGGCCCAGCACGAGGAGGCGGATGAGCAGGAGGCGGAGGAGAGGATCCATGAGGGAGAAGGATGAGGAGCTGGGCTGGAAGCCGAGACGGAGGAGCAGGAGAGGGAGGAACGAGAGGAGAACAGCAACGCCGATGAACGAATCGGACCTGGCATTGTGGCCCGCGCTGTGGCCAGAGCGCCATCCTGAACAACGGGCGCAAAGTACCGATCTTGATATGTGACCAGTGCTGCAGCGGTAACGCCATTTCTGAGGAACCGGAAGAGCTCCAATCAACCCAAATCAGAGCAGCATTTGATATCCAGTCTGAAAGACAGTATGCGAAGAAGGCGGGAACACAACTGCACCAATACAGTCCGCAATAATGTGAGTCGTCCAGAAGCAATAAACAACGGTCCTCTGTGGTCTCAGGAAGAGGAGGGGAGGGGACGAGAAGGCGTTCGTAGGAACAGAGGGGAGGAAGAGGCGGAAAAACTCTACACTCAGCTTGCTCCTTTGCCAATGGCGGGGGGGGATGCACATTGCACTGTCGGGCCTCATGTATGGACTGCCAGCTGTGCCAAAACATGTGGGGCAAGTGCATTGCAAGCTTACTAGCAGACACTCGGCGCAAGTAGCTTGAAGGGAAAGATGCAAGACGACGACAGAGTAATGACTGGCGTGGCGCCTTGTTGAGAATGTTGATCGTGGCGCGCTGGTCCATGACCGACTGCTGGTACAGCGCGTTTTCGGCCTTGCGCTGCTCGCCAGCGTCCTTCAAGCTCACCTCCATGTCGGCCACCTCCTTCTTGAGTGTGTCGATGTCCTTTGACTAACCCAGAAAGAACCCCTAACTCTTTAGGAGGGGACCTAAGTCAGGAAGGCCAACAACATTGGGAATGGGGGTCGTTTCTGCAAACGTATGAGACCAAACCACCCAGGTCTGTTATCCCTAATGCGAGGACGGGGATCTCAGTGAGGCCACGTCCTCATCGGGTTATCAGGATTAGGGCTAGGTCCGGCATGTCCTCCTACAGGCGGAGCTTGGAAGAAAAATTAAAAATAATCAATACATGCTCCCAAATGGTTCAAAAATCATCGAATCTTCGTCCCCCGACTATTTTTACTATTCTTGGATATTCCTCCTGTAGAGGGACGTGCCCGAGTTAAGATTAGGGGTTCTTTTGAGCCCGATTATCCTTGGCGAGAGACGCAAGCTTGTCCGTGAGGGCCAAGTGCCTCTCGTCCAACGTCTCTTTGGTGTTCGTGTGTACCTTGATCAGGTCCTCCGTCTCGTCGATCTCCTTGGGGGGCGGGGGGGGACGAAAAACGATACCTGCTGTTTTATTTGCCTGTATGATCCGCCGGCCCCCTTGTGGGGCCACCAGGCTGTAGGCCGGAGGTTCGCAGTTTCCTGTACCAGTTGCAGCTTCCAGTTTCCACTGTTACAATTCTGCTTCTTGATGCTTACTGTTCCTTGTGGACTTCTTGCTGCTTACTGTTCCTTGTTGATGGACCGCGCGAGGCGGGGAGGCCCAAAACGCGCATTTCTACCACGCCCAAATCGTATTGTGTGAATTGCTGGGGTGGGAAAATTTGCACCCCTCACGCAGATCGGCGGGGTCGGGGCTCAAAAACACATCAGAGTTGCCACATTTCTAAAACAATTCGGTGGCACCTCTCACGCAGATCCGTAGGGTCAGGGTCCAAGAACACAAAGGATTTGCAGCATGTCTTAAATTCGGCGGCACCCCTCACGCAGATCGGCGGGGTCAAAAACATAAGGGATTTGCCACTTTTCTGAAATCTCCTGACACCCCTCACGCAGATCGGCGGGGTCAGGGTCTAAAAACACATGGGATTTGCCACTTTTCAAAAATTTCCTGGCACCCCTCACGCAGATCGGCGGGGTCAGGGTTCGAAAACACAAAGGATTTGCCACATGTCTGAAATTCGGCTGCACCCCTCACGCAAATCGGCGGGGTCAGGGTCCAAAAACACAAGGGATTTGCCGCATTTCTGGAATTCGGCGGCACCCCTCACGCAGATCGGCGGGGTCAGGGTCCGAAAACAAAAAGGATTTGCCACATTTCTGAAATTCGGCGGCACCCCTCACGCAGATCGGCCGGGTCAGGGTCCAAAAACACGGAGGATTTGCCACATGTCTTAAATTCGGCGGCACCTCTCACGCAGATCTGTAGGGTCAGGGTTAAAAAAACACAGAAAGGATTTGCAACATTTCTGAAATTCGGCGGCACCCCTCACGCAGATCCGTAGGGTCAGGGTCGAAAAGACACAAGGGATTTGCCACATTTCTGAAATTCGGCGGCACACCTCACGCAGATCCGTAGGGTCAGGGTCGAAAAACAAACAGGTCCCGACACTGCTTCACGGCGAAGCCAAAGCCTCATGACTTCGCTCTTCCGTGGCCCATTCTCCGAGAGAGGAGGTTGGCGGCAGGGGGCGAAGCTCTTACGGATTATTCCCTACCTAGGCTCTACCTAGAAGGGTTCTTACCCTCTATCATAAAGGGGCTGGGCAGTGGAAATCGCCCCAGGCGGTTCCCCCAGGATCCGCCCCGCGGTTCCCCCAGCTACGTCCCCTTAGCTTAGCGTTGCTTATATCATCTTAGCTTAGCCTAGCTTAGCTTAGCTTAGCTTAGCTTAGCTGAGCTTGGCTTAGCCTAGCCTAGCCTAGCCTAGCCTAGCTTAGCTTAGCTTAGCTTAGCTTTGCCTAGCCTAGCCTAGCTTAGCTTAGCTTAGCTTAGCTTTAGTTCAGCTTAGCTTAGTGCAGCATTAGCATATCATAGCAGACCATAGCATATCATAGCAGAGCATAGCTTAGCGCAGCATAGCATCGCGCAGCATCGCATAGCATAGCATATCATAGCGTAGCATATCATATCATAGCATAGCGCAGCATAGCACATCGCAGCATAGCATAGCATAGCCTAGCATAGCGCAGCATAGCATAACATATCATAGCATAGCGCAGCATATCATAGCATAGCGCAGCATAGCATAGTATATCATATCATAGCATAGCGCAGCATAGCATATCAAAACATAGCCTAGCATAGCATAGCATAGTGCATCATAGCATATCATAGCATAGCATAGCATAGCGTAGCGTAGCGCAGCATAGCGCAGCATAGGCAATGCAAAGCAAAGGCAAAGCAAAGGCAAGGCATATGCATAACATAGCAAAAGCAAAGGCAAGGCAATGCAAAGCAAAAACAAACAAATGCGAAAGTGTAGATGTAGATATAGATGTAGGTGTAGGTGTAGATGTGGATGTAGGTGTAGATGTAGATGTAGATGTAGATGTAGGTGTAGGTGTAGATGTAGGTGTAGATGTAGATGTGAGTCTCGCTGTTGATGATGACGTAGATGTAGATGCAGGTGTAGATGTTAATGTAGCTGTCGGTGTAGATGTAGATCTTGCTTTCCTAGATGCTCCAATAGGTAGGGTCGCACTGGGATACTTTCTCTTTTTTTTGGGGGGGGGGGGGGCAACTTACTCCCCTATTTGCTCCGCTGGGTGCCGCCAGTTACTCCCCCGATCTCTCCCGGGGCGCCTGCCGACCAGGCCGACAGGGGGGGGGCCCGGCGACGGCCAAAGAAAACACCCGCGCAGGGCTCCGAGAGCGCACGGAAGGACGACGAGGAGGACGAGGACGGGGAGGAGGGAGGAGGGAGGGGGGAGGGGAGGACGCGAAGGAGGAGGAAGAGATTCCGAGGCGAATCCAGCGTCGGCGACGAGGGGAGGGAAGCTGCAGCGCTGCGCGTGTTCCTCCGCTTGGGCTCCTTCTTGCAGAACTCGTGCTTCTCGTACTCTTCCTGCTGCTGCTTCTTGAGCTCCGCGGTCATCTTGTCCATCATCTCGATCACCTTCGTGAAAGAGTCCAGCCGCACGCGGACGGCGAGCGACAGCATCGCCCAATTCTTGTGGGCCCTGGCCACCTGGCGCCGGGCTGCCGACACATGCGCAGCACGCAGAAGGGTCACCACACACAGACGTACTCGCTCTCGAGGTGGCAGCCGCGACGTGGCGCGCATGAG
Source organism: Prorocentrum cordatum (assembly GCA_963575745.1). Taxonomy (NCBI): domain Eukaryota; class Dinophyceae; order Prorocentrales; family Prorocentraceae; genus Prorocentrum; species Prorocentrum cordatum. The sequence continues at coordinate 65,813 of CAUYUJ010001015.1, forward strand.
ACCTGACATCTCACCAGTAAGTTTGGAAGGGCGCCTCCTCTTCCTCCTCCACCCCCCGGCTCCAGAAACGAGCCCCCTTGGCAGAGGCCAGCGCAGGTGCCCCGTGGGGGCCCAAAGCAAGAGACCAACCGAAGATCTCATCGACGGATCCGACGGAAGAGCCAACTACGAAGCCAAGGGGGAGAAGAGGGGGGGACGGCCCGCGACAATTGGTCATGTCCAGAATATAGCAGTAGCCGGGGAAACTCCCCAACGCAATGATCCAAGCAGGCGAGACACACCAGAAGACGATGATGTGAGTCAAAGTGGAGGCACATGACATGCCCCCAATAACATCTCAGAACGGAGGGGGTCGTCGTCGACAGCACAAGCTCTAGAGAAAGAGTTGGCTTGACCACATACTGTCCACGCAGCCTTCGCTGCACTCCGTGCAGGACCCATAGCAAATAGGCTTGAGGTCATCGCTCAAGAAACAGTGCCCTCACCTGGCGAACTTCGGAGGAATGGCCGGCAGGTGGTAGGCCCCTGCTTCCGCTTTGCTCCTTTCTCCTTCCTCCTCCCTCTCTAGCTACGTAGGTCGGGCATGTCCTCCTACACGGGGATCTGGGACGAAAAAAACAAATTGCGATAAACAACACAAGCGACAAATAGTCAAAACGTAATCGGAGAATCGTTCCCAGACTAATTTATTACTCTTTTTGAACATTCCTCCTGTAGAGGGACACGCCCGACTTAACTCTAGCGGAAAACAGAGCGGCATAAGCAAAGTGTATGGGAGGTCCGCGCGGAGCGCGCCAGGGGCAGCGCAGAAGTCGCCGCCAGCGGGGGCCCAACGCCGATCCAGGAAACCCGCACGGACCTCCGAGAAAGGGACTTCATTTCGTTTCTGGCCTGTCGACTCTTATATCTCCGCTCCTCCTCCACCTCATCTTGGGCACAAGCTGACGTGGATCAGGGATCCGTGGATCTGGCGCGCTGGCGCCAGACTCACGCGTCGAGGAAGGCCCCCCCGAACCGTGAGGCAATCGGCGCCTGGTTCGGCGATGGAGCGTCCCGGTTCCGTAGGGACCCGTTGCAAGTCCGCGCGCCTCAATCCATGCTTGCGAGTCCCCGACCATGTGGGCGATTTCGGACAGCCTGAACCCAAACACGTGTTCGTTTCTTGGGGGCGCATCTTTGACTTCCGCCGCCTTCCGCCACCCTTCCGCCTGCGGAGCCGCCCTCGTTTTGCTTCCGCCGACCTTGCGCCGATGAGGAGATGACAGTTCCTTCGAGACTCGAAGGCAAGCCCCTTCTTGGAACGCCCCAGATGTCTCCTACAGTGGAGGCCATTCCACAAGAACCCTTCCACAAGAAACCCAACCCTGAGAACCCGGGACGTCCATGGGCTTCTGGTGTGGGAGCGTCGCGTTCTCCACGGCAAAGCCACCGAAACCCAAGAAACCCAGGGCACCCTGGAGGCGAGCAGGGTGTTTCTTGGCATGGGCCCCCGCTAATACTCGCCGTCCGTCCTCCCCTCTCGTGGCACAGGTGGTCAAGAGTGCGTGCGCGAGCAGGCGCGGCCCCACCCCGGACCCGGCGGCACGACCTGCTGTTGGAGGCGCGGCCCCCGAGAGCCTTGGATTAACAGTGGTCCTTCTCCTCCTCCTCCTGCTCCTCCTCCTCCTTTTTGACGTTGCACGGACCTGGATTGGATGATCGTGGGGTTCTTCTTCCTCCTCCTCCTCCTCCTCCTCCTCCTCTTCCTCCTCCTCCCCCTCCTCTTCCCCCTCCTCCTCCTGCTTCTCCTCCTCCCGCTAATTACCACTCGCCTCTTCCTTCTGACAATTGCCCCATCTGCTCCTTCGCTCCCAGCTCCCCGCCCTCGCACAGCCGCCCTGACCATGGCGGGGGGTACCCATCCCCAGGGCCCCCTAGGCCCTCAACGGGGACACCTCTAACTGGGACATAGGCGCGCCCGGGAAAACTGTAGCCGTGGGACCAGCCATTCTCCGCCCTCCAGGTGGACTGTTCACTAAGTGTCCTGGCTAGCACTGTCCTGATGCAGAGGGCCCTGACATCCACGGGGGGAGCCCCGCCCGGACGCGGAGGGGACAACAACAAAAAACGGGAACCAGGCGCAAGACTGAGCGCGGAAACGTCGTGCCGCTCTCGGCCACCGTCCACCTCGGCCAGCGCCCATCCGTGGATGATCCTCGCGCAACCGGCGACGCCCGCATAGACCCTGCCCAAGATCGGCGTCGACAAGACTCCGCGCTGATTGCCTTGGCCACGGTCAGTGTGCTTCTGCCCCCGACGGACGCGCCTTCGCAATCCGCTCCATCGCGCGCTGGGACGCGAGCTCCTGCGCGGACGAGGCGGCCCGGCGGCTGCTCCTCTCGGCCGTCTCCTGCAGCAGGCTCAGCGTGGACCTGGCCGGCCGGCCAGGCGCGCGCGACTGCGACCAGCCCGCACGGCTGGACTCCGACCAGACCGCGACCGACCAGACTCCGCCTCCGCCTCCTCCTCCTCCTCCTCCTCCTCCTCCTCCTCCTCCTCCTCCTCAGCCTCCGCCTCCTCCTCCTCCTCCTCCTCCTGCTCCTCCTCCTCCTCCTCCTCCTCCTCCTCCTCCTCCACATTTTCATCCGACCACACCGCACGGACGGTGCGGATTGAGACGAAGGCAACATCGAGACAGAATCGGACCAGTACAAATCGAGAATCTCTGAGAGCCGGCGGCTCTGGAGGATGTATCGGGCGCCGCGGCCTTTTCGGAGCGGTCCGCAGCGCTCTGGGAGCGCTCCGGAACGCCCTGGAACGCATTCAGCCTTGTCCCAACCCCGTTCGACGCACGGCTGGATTCGCGTGGGGAGCATGCGGATGTCACCTGGAGAGCATTTGACATTCGCGGCGATAACGGGCGTTATGGTGGGGCGAGAAAGAAGGTGGGGGGGCTGGGAGGAAGCATAACGTAATGCCCCCGCCCCCACCCGTGACAGACTGTGGTGACAGACGCACTTCGGCAGTGCTGGGGACGCACTGGACGGGGGGAGAGCGTCACGTTATAGGGGGGGAGGGGGGGGAAAGGAGGGGGAAGGGGAGGGGCATAACGCGCAGTATGGCCCAGCTCTCCATGCGGATGTCACCCGCTGGAGCGCGGGCGCACACGTCCACCAGTGCACGGAGCGCTGGAAAAAGATGCGGCCACGTCCGCATCGGCTCTCGCCCAGTCCGACCGCGTCATTTGCACCCAGCTTCCCAGCACCCCCTCTCGAGATCGCGAGTTCTGAATTTGAGGGACGTTTATGGCCAAGCAAACCCTGGCGGAATGGATCGGGTAAGCCAGTGTCGCGCGAACCTAAATCGACAGGGACCTCACGTGGTTGCAAGGTGCCAGGCTGGGGTGTACACGAAAACGCTTTCATAGGACATTTAGATGTGCTACGCATTCCAAAAGTGAAAATCCAAAAGTGAAAATCACAAAGGTGGCTGTCAAAGCTTTGAATAACAACTATATGATCAATATTCCCCAAGCCGTGCTTGCACTTGGGAGTTCATACTTCTGATCTGAGCTAAGGAACCGGGCCTGTGCATCAGTCTGGCGGCCATGTTGCCGCCGTCGCCGCCCCGTCGCCGCCCGACGTCTGGAGCTGTGCGTCGGTCTGACGGCCATGTTGCCGCCGTCGCCGCCCCGTCGCCGCCTCGTCGCCGCCCGACGTTAAGGGCTGCGCGTCGGTCTGACGGCTATGTTGGCGCCGTCGCCGCCCCGTCGCCGCCCCGTCGCCGCCAAACGTCTGGGGTTGCGCGTCGGTCTGACGGCTACGTTGCCGAGGTCGCCGCTCCGTCGCCGCCTCGCAAGATTGCGGCGCGTAGATTATCTGTTTCCCCCATGTCCTAAGATGGGGTTATTGTTATTACCTGGACGCCTCCTACGCCTTCCTCCTCTTCTTCTCCTCCTCCCCATCCTCCTCATACCCAGACTTACTCATACACAGACTGATTCATACCCAGACCTAGTCCATACTCAGACTTCTTCATGACACAGTAAGCTCACACCCACTCAAATCCATACCCAGTCATAGTCATACCCACTCCCACTCGTACTCGCGTACATTATTTGCGGTACAGCTCGTTTCCTCCCACTTGGACTTACTCCTGCGCAGATATACTCATACCCAGACTTACTCATACACAGCCTTACTAATACTCAGACCTACTCATACTCAGACTCACTCATACTCGGACTTACTCATGCTGAGACTCGCTCATGCCCAGACTTACTCAGACTCAGAAGCGTTCCCAGACGTACTCATACACAGACTTACACCTACTCAGACCTACTCATACTCGGACCTTCTCATTGTCTGACTTACTCAACACACAGCAGTTTGTCAGGATGTCTCAGGCGGGGCGATGGTTTCAGCACCTCCAAGGGGAGCCGCCAGGGGTGTTTTCACGTTCTCGTTCGCAGCAATGGTCTGGGAATGTCTCAAGCGGTTTGCCTATTTTCTGCCTCAACCTCCTTGGTTACCAGAGCAGATGTTGACGATGTCTCAGGCGGGGCGCTGGTTTCAGCACCCCCAAGGGGAGCCGCCAGGGGTGTGTTCACGGTCCCGTTCGCAACAATGTTGTTGGGACGTCTCAAGCGGTGTGCCTGATTTCTGCGTCAACATCCTTGGCTATCAGAACAGATTCTGAGGATGTCTCAAGCGGGGCGCTGGTTTCGGCACCCCCAAGGGGAGCCGCCAGGGGTGTTTTCACGGTCCCCGTCGCAGCAATGTTGTGGGGATGTCTCAAGCGGTGTGCCTGATTTCTGCGTCAACATCCTTGGCTATCAGAGCAGAGCCTGAGGATGTCTCAGGCGGGGCAATGGTGTCAGCACCTCCCAGGGGAGCCGCCAGGGGTGTTTTCACGGTCCCGTTCGCAGCAATTGTGTGGGGATGTCTCAGGCGGTTTGCCTGTTTTCTGTCTCAGCATCCTTCGCTTTCGGAGCAGACTTGGAGGATGTCTCGAGCGAGGCGATCATGCTCAACCCCCAGGAGGGCCAGATTTAGCATGTTTTGGCGGCCAGACTCGTGGGCACAGATTCTCCTCAGGATGCCACAGGAGGCTCCAACAGGCTCCAGGATGCCCCAGGCCACATGAGGTCCCAGGAGGCATCAGGAGGCCGCAGAACGACTCAAGAGGCCACAGGATGTCCCAAGAGGCTCCAGGAGGCCCCGGGAAGCCCCAGGCGGCAGGAGACCAGGGCCACAGGAAGCGCCAGGAGGCCTCGGAAGGTAGGAAGCCCCGATAGGCCCCAGGAGCAGGAGGCCTCAGAAAGCAACAGGAGTGGCTCCAATCCCATGTCGTTTACGTGTATTCCTATGTAGTGGGCCTCACCTGGAGCACGCGTCCTTGATGTCGTACGTAAGTGATGTACTTATGTTCATATATTTTGGGCCTCTCCTGGGGCAGGAGTCCTTGGTGTTGTACATTGTTCCTATCGAGTGCCCTTCTCCTGCGACTCCAATCCGCAATGTTTTATGTACGTCTGTTGCTATAGATTGGGCCGATCCTGGGCCACGAAGCGCTGTACTGGGTGGGGGGAATGCAAGCGAACCATGCCACTGAGGTTTTCGGCGGAACCCCCGTACGGGGCCACGAAACGTGTGAGGGGAGTGCCAAAATGGAGGGGTGGCGGCATGCGAACGCAGCCACTGGGGCCTTCGGTGGAGCTCCCGATGAGGCCACGAAACGTGTGAGGGGCGCCAAAGTGGAGGGTGGCGGCATGCGAACGCAGCCACTGGGGCCTTCGGTGGAGCACCCATATCGGGCCACGAAACGTGTGAGGGGTGTCCCAAATTGGAGGGGGGGGGCGGCATGCGCACGCAACCACTGGGGACTTCGGTGGAGCTCCCGTACGGGGCCACGAAACGCGTGAGGGGCGTGCCAAAGTGGAGGGGTGGCGGCATGCGAACGCAGCCACTGGGGCCTCTTGTGGAGCTCCCTATGAGGCCACGTAATGTGTGAGGGGTGTGGCCAAAGTGGAGGGGGGGGGGCGGCCTGTGAACGCAGCCACCAGGGCCTTCGATGGAGCCCCCTTTTGTAGGGCCACGAAACGTGTGAGGGGCGTACCAAAGTGGGGGGGGGTTATGCGAACGCAGCCACTGGGGCCTTCGGTGGAGCCCCATATATGGGGCCACGAAACGTGTGAGGGGTGTGCCAAAGTGGAGGGGGGGCGGCGACGACGAATCGTGTGAGGGGTGTGCCCAAGTGGAGGGGGGCGGCATGTGAACGCAGCCTCTGGGACCTTCGGTGGAGCTCCTATATGGGGCCACGAAGCGTGTGAGGGGCGTGCCAGTGTAGGGGGGCGGCATGTGAACGCAGCCACTGGGGCCTTCGGTGAAGCCCCCTTTATGGGGCCACGAAACGTGTGAGGGGCGTGCCAAAGTGGAGGGGGTGACGGGAGGAGGGAGGAGGGGGAGGAGGAGAAGAAGAGAGGAGGAGACGCGGGGACCGTCTCTTCAAAACGAGGACGCAACACCACAGGACGTCTGGGGAAAAACATGCGAGATTGAAGAAGCACGAGACGTCGGAGGTCTGGGTCTCCCCTTTCCCTGCGACAAAGAGGGGATCGAAAGGGGATTGGGGCCGTGGTCGATCCAGGCTAACCCCGACTCGCCATCACTCGGACGTCCATTCCCCGTGCATGTTTCGGATTGGTGCGTGCATTTGTTTCGCAAGATGGCCCAAAATGCTCCTCGATGTTCCTTGCCGAGAAAAAATGCACACGTCCGAGCGATACCAAGCCGAAGGCCAGTGGGACCCCAAAGCAGCCAGACAGTCCTTGCGAGACCAGAGAGAGCGATCGCCCATTCTGGGCGAGCTTGGCAGCTTTTCTGCCTCTGGAGCGTCGGTCTGGCTGGCTTCTTTGCCCTGAGTAGCCCGCCCGCGCGGTAATGTTGAGGTCAGGGGGCCTCCAAGAGTGTCCGAGTGGACTGCCTAGCCCTGGAGTGGATTTTGGCCCTCCCCTGGGGTGGTTCTCTTCAATTCTGCCACTCGTGTCCCGTAGCAGTCAGTGTGCAAGGGCTCACTGCTGCGTCATAGGACTGAGCACACGATCCCCCTGACTGGTTATGCGGCGGCTCACTGTTGAGCCGTAGCAGTTTGTAGTTGAAGCAGTCGCCATCGTTGCAAAGACTTGTCCTTGGGGGGAAGGGGCTTCCAAAGCCGCGGGCATAGAGAACGTGGCGCAGGCAATTGCTGAGCCCCGGTGCAGGGGGCTTCCAAGGGCGCGGGCCTGGAGAACGTGGCGCGGGCTTCCTCCTCGGTGAGGATCTTCAGGGCCTCGGACAGGGCCCGGAGCTCCTCGACGGGGCGCGAAAAAAGTGCACCACTGGAGCATCCCTCTCAACGCATCTCCCTCCACCCTTCTCCACGTCCGCCGCCCCCTCATGATTCTCCTCCTCCTCCTCCTGCCCCACCCCTGGATCCCTCATCCTTGCACCCTCCTTCATCTCTCCCAAGTTTCTCTCTCCCTCTCTCTCTCTCTCTCTCACTGTCTCTTTATTCAACTCTCTGTGTACTTATATACATGTATATATATATATCACTCACCCACTCACTCTCTCTCATGTGTATATATATATATATGTGTGTGTGTGTGTTGCGACCTTTGTTTACATCTATATACATATATATAGTGTTATAATTCCCCCTCTCTGCTTCTCGATTTCTCCCTGTCCCTCCGTCTATGTGTTTGCTGTGTTTGGTTCGTGTGTTGGTCTGGTTTCTCTCTCTCTCTCTCTTTCTCTCCCTCTCTCTCTCTCTCTCTCTCTCTCTCTCCCTCTCTCGCTCACCCAAACTCCCTCTATATCTCTCTATCCCTCGTTTTTTGTTCTCTCTCTCTCTCTCGCTCTCCTTTCTATCTGCCTCTCTACTTTCTCTGTCTGCATACATGTTCTCTCGTGGGGTCGCCCACGAAAATTGTCTTGGGTGCCCCGTGAGGCCGTTTTGGAACCGGCTTGAGGGCCGCTGGGCTTGCATTGGACGTGTATCCGAGCGGTTTTCGGGTCGCCTTGGGGACTTCTTCCGTGGTCCTGCGGCCCTCTGGGACTGTCTTGGGTTCCACTGGGCTGTCTTGGGGGGCATCTTGGAACGGCGGGAAGAGAGGGAGGTGGATGCTTACACGCCCGAGGACGGCTCCGAGAGGACCACTCACGGATCCAGAGATGGGTCTCTCTCCTGGTGTTTGACACACGGTCGCGTTCTCGCATTGTCGGGCCTGCGGGAGCTGGCGGACGGCCTCAGAGGCCCGCTGGACCAGCTCAAACGGCCCAACAAGCCTCGAAGAGAGTCTGGAGACAGACCAACAAGGCCCCAAGACAGCCCAGGACTCCTCCAAAGCAGCCCCACAGGCCCACTCTATAGGCCCAAGACGGGGGACTCGATTGAGCTCCAGGAGCCCTCCCCCGCAAGATGGCCCACAATAGTCGTTTCCAAAAGGCAGGGGTCGGGGATTATTCACCGTGGGCGTGGGAAGACACAGGTGGAGTTGGGAAGGACGAGGAAGAGGAGGAGGAGGAGGAGGAGGAGGAGGAGGAGGAGGAGGAGGAGGAGGAGGAGGAGGAGGAGGGAGGGATGAGAACCCTAATGCGGGATGACGATTAATAAACAAATGGGAGAGAACGATTCAAAAAATAGTTTTCTGCTATTTCTGCATAATTTTCTGACTGGAAGAGAACGATTGAAAACTAGTTTTCCAGCCCGCGGCCGGTTTTTTCTAATCGTCATCCCAGGCGCCGCCGCGTGGACACGACCCGCGGTCATTCATTAATCGTCATCCTCCATTAATGGCGATCGCTCGAAACCCCCAGCACAGAGCATCCTGGTAAAATCGTATACTCTTGAATCCCCCCTCCCACCTCTTCCCTCCTCCTTCCCTTCTTCCTGCCCTCCCTGTCATCCTCCTGAATCCAACGAGGGGAGAGGTACACCGGCGTTGCTCTGAATCCTCGCTGCGCACGGCGAAGCGCTTCTTGTACTCCTCGTCCTCCTTCTGGCAGCCCTCCTGCGGAGGCTGTGCAGGAATCCAGAAGGGGAGGGCGGACGATGGCGAGGAGAAGGGGAAGGCGGGGGGCAACCGATGGACTGAGAAAAGGGAGGAAGGAGGAATACAGGCAGAGAAGTACAGTACATGGACAAAAGACTCGGACCTTCGAACCCCCGCCCCCGAAATCCATGTTGATTCTAGCGTAGGTATGGTGGTTGGGGGGTTCGGATAGTTCTGTCCACCCGTGCCCTCTCCGTTGCCGCACCCTCAATCTTAAAATTGGCGGTCCGGGGGTGGGGGTATCTTTCGCCACAGGGCTCGAAATTACTGTCCAGGTACGGTAGGAAGAGGGAAGTAATACAGATGAGGCGAAGACGGAATGACAGATATGGAGGAGGGGGAAGCGGGGGAAGGAAAAGGAATATGGTCTCAGATGCGGAGGTGGAGAAGAGGATGGGGAAGAAGGAAAACGATGGATCGGGGAGCGGAGAAAGAGCAGCGAGGAGGGACGAGGAGGGAGGTGCAATTATCAGGAGGGCGGGGTGGACCATGGTGGCGAATGGGAGGCTATGGAGGAGGAGGGGAGGGCGAATTGCGGTGGGATGAGCACACGCCCGTCGCGATTATGCTCGCGACGCACGGGCGTCTGGGGGGGGGAAGAAGTACGACCAGGTTCTGGCGTGGCGACCTGCGCGTTGGTTCTTGACGCCGCCTGGGTCGCTCAGCCCTAAGCGATCGCGACCTTCCGATGGCGCAGCTCCTTCGATATCGGCCCGGCATGGCTCTACCGCACCCCGAGGCAAGGTCCAGGACACCCTGGGGGAAGGGCTCCTGCTCTCCTTGCTCGCCGTGCTCCTTTAGCCCCTCGTTCAGGCTCCTGCTCCCCTTAGCTCGCCGTACCCCCCGCTCCCCTTCACCCACCCACCCTCCTCCTCCCCCTCCCCCTCCCCCTCCCCCTCCTCTTCCTCCTCCTCCTCCTCCTCCTCCTCTCCTCCTCCTCCCCTCCTCCATCGCTAGCCATCAATATATATATTATATATATATATATGTATGTGTGTATGTATGTATGTATGGATGGATGTATGTTTGTATGTATGCATGCATGCATGTATGTATGTATGTATGTATGTATGTATGTGTGCATGTATGTATGTATGTTGTATGCATGCATGCATGCATGTATGTATGTATGTTTGTATGTATGTATGTATGTATGTCTGATGTCTGCCTGTCTGTCTGTCTGTCTGTCTGTCTGTCTGTCTGTCTGTCTGTCTGTATGTATGTATGTATGTATGTATGTATGTATGTATGTATGTGTGTATGTATGTATGTATGTATGTGTGTATGCATGTATGTATGTATGTATGTATGTATGTATGTATGTATGTGTGTATGTATGTATGTATGTATGTATGTATGTATGTATGTACGTATGTACGTATGTACGTATGTACGTATGTACGTATGTACGTATGTATGTATGTATGTATGTATGTATGTATATGTATATATATGTACATCTTTTATATATATATATGTATAATATCCTCCCTGTCGCACCCCCAGGCGTGTCGGTAAGTAAGGCGGGCCGAGCGTTTCGCCCAAGACTCGTTCATGAGTATAAAGCTTGAACTTTGCAACAGCTTCAATGATGAAAGGCGTGTCGTTTTCCACATCCGGGTCTCGCTTTCACGCCGTGCACAGTCGTCTTCAATATCTGGAGCAGCTTTCAGGATGGAGGACGGACCGTTTCCAAAATGAGGTGTGCGCCTTAACGCCGCGTTCATTCGCCTTGGAAGTTTGCAACAGGTTCAAGAATCGGGTGTGGTACCTTTTCAAACTGTGGCTCTCGCCTCAGCGCCGCGCACATTCTTCTTAGAACTGTGCAACTTGTTTGAAAGATTCCTAGGGCTGAAGTCCCAGAAACGGTTCAGGACGCAGCTGTCACGACGATTCGCGGCGCTGAAATCCCAAGAACTGCGTTTTGGGACGATTGAAGATTCTATGTTCGCCTTAGCGCCGCGCGCATTCATCTTAAACATGTGCAAGAGTTTTCGGATTGGAGCGCGGGCCGCTTTCAAATTGTGAACGAGCTTCACGGATGGAGGGCAGCTCCTTTTCAAAATGTGGCTCTCGCCTTAGCGCCGCGCACATTCGTCGTAAACATTTGCAACAATTTCAAGGATTCGCATGGTTAACGTCCCAGGAGAGGTGTTTTGGCATGATGTCGGAATACCAGGGCGCAGCAGTCACGTTGGTTCGCGGTGTTGAAATTCCAGGAATGGTGCTTTGCCACGATACAGGATCGTCTAGACGCAGGAGTAACGGTGATTCGCGCCGTTGAAGTCCCAGGAATCGCGTTCTGGCACAGTTCCAGATGCTCAAACGGTTGTCTTCCGACGGGGCACTTCCCTCAATGATCATGAAACCTTGTAGGGGCCTATGAGGAGGGAACTTCGAGGGAGGGTTTACTGCAATATCGTTGATGGGTCTTGGGTTTACACTGGTCCTCCTCCTCTTGCTCCTCCTACTCATCCTCCCACTCCTGCTCCTCCTCCTCCTGCTTCTGCACCTCCTCCTCCTCCTCCTCCTCCTCTTCCTCCTCCTCCTCCTGCGCCTCCTTCTTCTCCTCCTCCACCTCCTCTTCTTCCTCCTCCATTTCCTCCGCCTCCATCTCCCCCTCCTCCTCCTCCTCCTCCTCCTCCTCCTCCTCCTCCTCCTCCTCCTCCTCCTTCGCTTACTCCGCCTCCTTCGCTTCCTCCGCCTCCATTTCCACCTCACGCTCCCTTCAGCGATGATTCCAAAAGAAAACGACTGCATTGTCCTCCCTCCCCCTCCTCCTCCTCATCCTCCTCCTCTCATCATCATCATCATCATCCCCCTCCCCTTCTCCCCTCCTCTCCTCCTCCTCCTCTCCTCCTCCTCCTCCTCCTCCTCCTCCTCCTCCTCCTCCTCCTCCTCCTCCTCCTCCTCCTCCTCCTCTTGCTCCTGCTCCCGCGGCGAGCGAGCGCCCCCGCGGCGAACGCGAGGCGAGGGCGCCGCGGCGCGGCCCGGCGTCCCGCATCTGCGCCAGGAAGGTCTCGTCCGCCTCCTTGGCCGCCGCCATCTCCTCCCTCTGCTCCTGCGGCGGGCCAAGGGGCGGGCCAGAGAAGGCACGGCCGTCGTGCCACCACGAGGAGCGCTGAAGAAGGAACGAAGGGGTCTTCTCAACGGCGGGCCTCGGCGACGAATGGGCCCCACGACCTAACTCAAAGGAGCGGCCCGAAAACTGGAGCCCCTGCTGGGCCCGAAGTGGTTCTTGTTCCAGCGTCTTGGCTCTACGGTTGGACGCAGGTGCGATGGCCCAGAAGAGCGCCCAGAGGGCCCCAAGAGAGGCCCAGGAGGAGAAATGCGAACCGACACTTCAAGCACCCCCTCCCCCCAGGATGGTCCCAAGAGGTCCCCAGAGGCCCCCAAGGCGCCCCCAAGAGGCCCGATGAGGCCTCCATGAGACTGCCAAGAAGCTCCCATGGGGCCCTCAAGAAACCCCGGCATGCCCCCCCGATGCCCCTAAGAAACCTCCAACATGGGGGGTCGGCGGAATGGCGTAAGCCACTTGAACAAAATACGACACACGTGCGACCCTTGTCTTGAGTGCGCCGGGCTGAGGGAGTGAGATTCAACCCTGAAAACTCTTGCACGGTTTTAGCGCCCCTTTTTCCTGCTTCAAATGCCTCCGCCATTCCGCCGCCCCGCTGTGCCATCGACCCTTTTTCGAGCCTCGCGACGGCTTCAAGACTGCTTCCAAAACGAGCTCGACTTTCAAATCCTTCTGGCGACGCTTTCGGGGCTCCATTTCGGCCCCTTCGGGGCCCCTTTTATCTGGGCCTCCAGCCAGCTCCTGGGGCCCTCCAGAGCGCGGGGCCCAACTGCTCGCACAAACTGGAAGCTCCAAACATATGGCACAATGAATAGGTGTTTGATGATTTTCGCCTCGCTGGGGTCAGTCACCCCAAAAGCCATTTGTAACTACCAACCGGCTTGAACAACAAACGAATTTCGTCGCCAATCCTGGGAGCTTCGGATTCATGTTTGAACGAGTCTGGGCCCAACTAGGGCCACAAAGGAAAACGAGGACCCGCCGTGGGGGTGCTCGCGCTTGCGCCGTCCAGAGCCCGCCTGGGCGGCCTCAGCCCCGTCTTGGGCCCATGGTCTGGCGGTGAACGCACAGCGTCTTGAACAAAAAATAGGACACACTTCCGACCCTTGTCTTGACGAGCCTATCTCTGCAAAAGGAAGCGCGGCCTGGTTGCGGCTGGAGCGGGCAAGGGCAGGCCGGAGGGGGATAGACGAACGCATGCGCGTCTGACGGGTCCGCTGGGGTCCCTAATCGCTGGTCCGCCGAGGCAAGAGATGCACGTGTCTTGGCCCCAGGGCAAGCTCCGCCGAAGGCCCCAGCGGCTGCGTCCACGCGCGCCCCCGTCGCTAACTTCCGCACGCCCCTCACTCGATTCGCGGCTCCACTGGGAGCTCCACCCAAGGCCCTAGTGGCTGCGTTTACACTCGTCCCCACCACATATTTCGGCACACCCCTCACACGCTTCGTCGCCCAATAGAGCGTGCCACCCAAAGCCCGCACGGGTGCTCTCGTACGCGACCCCACCGCACACGCCGGCACGCCCCATCACGCGTTTCGCGGCCCCCTTCCGGGGAGCCCCGCCAGAGACTACTCCCACCCTTTCCCTGCCACGGCTGAGCGGCCATCACTGAAGAGACAGACGCGGCCGCGGGGCCCAAGCCACGACGAGGGGGAGAAGAGCGCAAACCCGCGCCCGACCTCGCCCAGCGAGCTGGCAGGGCGGCGCGGAAGCGCCTCGGCGCTTTCAGTCATGGAAGCCCGCGGTCGTCTCCAACCAACGCATGAATTGCCCACCTTGTCGCCGAACGCGGCGCTTACCAACCCAAATGAAAACTCTGCGCGCCCATAATCCGCTCACCGCACGCACGCGCCCAAGCTGGTGAGCTGCCGCTTTGCGGCGTTCGGCAACCCAGTCGCGCGCGATGACGCAGAGGCAGAAGAAAAGTTGGACGAACTGACATTGCGTGAGCTTGAATCAACAACACTCTTGTTGCAACGCATTATCACACGGCGCATTTCCCACTTTGCCCTCCAGCTCTTTGGACGACGCCCACGCGGCCGCCACGCGTGACATCGTCGCAGACGCGATGTTGTCGAACAACTGGAGGCGCGAGTTCAACGGGTGTCAGCTCATCACGTCGTAGAGGCACCGATCTCAATCTTCACGTCGCCCACAGCGGTGCGCGCATGTCTCGGACGGTCGGCGCCCCGCGTCGCCCTGTTCAGTATACTCGTCGTATCTGGATGCAACTCCAATCCCAACTTTGCCACCGTTCTCCTGATATCGGCCAGCATTGTTTTCAATTGTCTGGGGGTTGTTGCTACGAGTGATGCGTCATCAGCCTTGCGTAGATGAGTCATCTGCCGCAAATGTGCAAAACCAACTTGTACTCCCCAACCTCAATCGCAATCTTTCCGCTTTCACGCCGGACATCACATCTTCACTGAGCGCATTGAACAAAGGTGCACTCAGCAGATCGCCATTATGGTGCCGCATCGGCCATTGCATGTTTTGTCAAATCGATCGGTGACCACCTGGGCCGACTGCCCAATGTACCGCCCCCGAAGTAACTGAAAGCATCCAGCAGGGAACGTTTGTCTTCTCACCGCGGTCCATGCTCCAATGCCCCGCGCAACCGAAAGCTTTCTGGAAATCGATGGCAGCAATCCAAACGTTATTGTGCCACTCCTGGAGTTTCTCCAGTAACTGGGCCAAGGCGAAGCGACGATGCGCAGTGCTGAGGTCTTGGCGGAAGCCCACCTAATCGATCGTCTGATACCTACCCAACATGGGATGCAACCTTCTATACAGCAACTTGGTAAACAGCTTGCACGGCACGGGGGCAATCGCAAATAAGCGGCAGTTGAATGGCATCGGCGGCGTCTCCAGGCACGCGCAAAAGTCTCGCAACAGATGTGTGTCCAGGCTTTTGGCGGGGGGCGGTTGTCGAAATGAAAGTGTCGCGAAGGTCAAATAAGAGATTCCGTCGGCGCCCTGCAATGGTTTCCTTTGCGCCAGCAGTCTTCGAAACAATGTGTCATCATCTCGTTGCGTCTGGGCTGGCTCCCGCTCGATTCGTGCCCTGGCCGCTGAGTCGACGAGTAGTTGCTCGATCCGCTCACAATCGCCATCGGGAGTTCTCGTGAACTCGACGTCGCGGGCTCGAGCTTCAAGCTGTTCCCGAAACCCACCAGCATCCACGGCTTGCCATTGCATGTGTTGATTGCTGTTTGGTTGTCTATCATGTTTGCCGTTTCAGCGAAAACAAGCTAAGCCGTTTTATGGCCAGATCGCATGCTCAAAGCAGTCTGGAAAAAAACAAAACAACAAAAAAATGAAATACGCTTGAAATCGGCAAGAATGTAATCAATATGCCTTTCGCTTGCACGCGGGCCACCATGTATGATTATGTTAGGACCACTGTTGGAAAAAAACGTGTTTGACGAGCTGATCCGCTCCTCTGTGCACGCCCGCGCCTTCATCCACTGTCCTCGTACATTTTGTCTTCGCAGCACATAGAAGCCAACGCAAGCCTCCACGTCGCCATTCTCTCGCTTCCCGGCCTCCGCATTGAATTCGCCTGCCATTACAAAGTGTGCGCGCCGAGAACGCTTTGGACATGGCCGCCATCATATCCAGTGTGCGAGAAGCAAACTGAAACAACATGGAATTTTCGGAAACTGCAAACAACGCCGATGTAACACCTTCTCTCGGACACGCGGGCAAACTTCCGTAAGTGTTCCATGCGCCCATCGTTTGTTTCTGAAGATAACTGCTCCTCTCGTTCCCTGTTCCCACCCACTGCCTGCGAAACTATGATGTTCCTGGCTAAACAAACACTCACATGCTTCACAGCGCCACGCTTCGTTCAAGCAGACAAAGATCCCACCCATCAGGCCCATGCCCATTAAGTATTTCACTCAAGCGGTCGTCTCTCAATCATCCCCTGCAGTTAAGATGGTTAGCGTTGACATTGATGTCCCCGCCCCCCCCTGCATGACCAGGTTTGTCAACAGCATCGCTCGCCGAAGTCGTTGTCATTGCATTCGAATGCAACTACGCCTTTAGGCCACGCAGCGCTGCCAGAGGAACATCCCCACAAACTGTTTGGAACGCTCCCCGCTCTCCACCTGACGATGGCGCTGAGAACCCAACAACAAGTGGACATTGATGAAGATGAAGAGGTGCATGGACATGTGTATACATGTGTTCCTCGTCACTCCGGTTCCCTCCAGCCTCTTGCTGCCGGTCGTTCTTCCCGTCAAGAGCGATGGCTGCCGCCGGGCCCCTTCCCCTTCCCTTTACATTGACTATCTGCCGCATTGGTCAGCTTCTCATTTGCGGTCTTCAACAGCTTTTTCAACTCGTCGCTCCGCTGGAGGTCGTCCCATAAGCCCCACGTTGGGTCCACCCAATCATTCACCGCGTGGTTGTTCTCGACTTTGACCTTGAGCACAAGAACCTGGCGCACCTTCAGGGTCATTGTTGCTTCGTCGACCTTCAGCTCGCTTTTCGGGAAGCCCCAATTTAAAAGTTGCCACCGTGAGCACAGAAGGTAGGGTAATCAATTGGGCGTTCTCCACGACTGGCCGGTCAAGCTTGCACCGAACCTCTTTCCCTCCTGCCTTCTCTCTGCGCCCGCGAATCTCTTTCACCACTTTGAATACGTCCTCCTCTCTGTCAAACTTCACAGACAGGAGGCCTTTGAACTCCTCACCGTTGTGGTAAATTTCCGTGGGGGCGATCCGCTTTATTCCTTGAGTTTGTTTGTCACCCACTCCTCCGCTGACTGCTCCTGTCAATCTGCCAGCCCACCGAAGACTGCTACCTTCTCCCACCCACTCCCGATTATATCGTGTTCTAATTTGAAGGTGAACGCCACTTTTTTGAAATTCTCGCTGAAATCATGTCGTGATCGCTGTCTTTCAACTGATTGACGTATGCCTCCAAACCGGTGACTGCGATGTGGGTCTGGAGAGCACTCTTCTTCGCCGATGCCGCATCGGCCTTGGCCTCCTTCGCATTCCTCTCGCTCTTCTTCATCATCCGATTCATGTCCTTCATATCCTTGATTCCAATGTTCATCAAATCCTTCATGTCCATGTCCTCCTCCTCCTCCTCCTCCTCCTCCTCCTGATTTGCTGTCACCCTCCATGTCATCCATGATTTTCGCCCTCTTGTTGTCCAGAGTCTCTCCACTGCCTCCCTCCGACTTCCGGTTCCCGCCGATATGCTTGCCCTCCACGCTCCTTGCATACGGGATCCAGGGCCTCACTGGCCGATTTACCCCCCAAATGGGGATATCGGCCGCTTCCTTCGGGTCTCGAGGGGCATGCAGTCAACCCGTATAATCAGGTTGCGCGGTGAGGACAAAGGCCTTGGATGGCCGCGCTAGCGTTTTTCGAACGAGGCTGGCCAGCGAGAGTCACTAAGGATAAGCCGAAAAGGCAAGGATGTGCAAGGGCACCCTTGGGAAGGCTGTCCGTTCTCACTATGCGGGTTGACTGTATCCCCACTTGGGGGTGTGTGCTGAGATGGGGGGGCGCCCAGATGGGGGTGTGGCTTGGGAGGGGGGTCGGTGAGACGAGACCGCGGGGCGCGGCGAGACCGGTCCTTCGCCTGCGCCATCGCCTGCAGGAGCTCGGCGAGCTCGACCTGGGGCGGCGCCACGCGGCCGCTCCGCGCCCAAAAGCACCCCCCCGAGGCCGCGGATGCCCCCCCACGGCGGCCGCGGCGAGGCCCCCCAGGGAGCCCCGTGCAAGTCGCGAGGCGAGGCGCGGCGGTGCATCTCTCGGGTGACCTCGGCCTCTGCAGGGGGGCATGCCCTGGGCCCCTGCGGGACCCTCGAGAGGCGGCCCGCGGGCGAACGGGCGGCCCCCGGGAGCTCGGGGGTCCTCCTCCTCCTCCTCCTCCTCCTCCTCCTCCTCCTCC
>CAUYUJ010001015.1:83975-101475 GCA_963575745.1 Prorocentrum cordatum
CCTCCTCCTCCTCCTCCTCCTCCTCCTCCTCCTCCTCCTCCTCTTCCTCCCCCTCTCTCTGCCTCTTTCTCCACCTCGTCCACGCGCCCCTTCCTCCCTCTCCCGTGCCTGTGGCAAGATGCGGCGGCGGAGGTCTGGGTCTGGGCTGGTCGCACGGGACAGGCCAGCAGGCTGCTTGCTCCGAGGGCGCATCGATCGCTCGCTCGGGCCCGCGCGCAGCCAACCAATGCGCCCCACGTATGCAGCAGTGACAAAGCGAGCCCTGCGTGCGTCACGCAGCGACAGCACGCGAGGCGGACGGCGGACCGCCCAGACGAGGCAACCAAACAGTCCATGCACTGCCACCACAATCGCAAGAGACTCCGTCCGATCGTCGCCGCCCTCTCGACGCATCGGCGTGCTCACACGTCCCCAGGGGCCTCCTTCCTCTTCTTGGTCTCGGTCGCGATGTAGATCTGGAAGTGTGTTTCATTCCAACCCCATCGGCAGCTCCCACGAGCAGCCCCGCCCCTGCACTCCCTGCTCTAAGAAAAAGCACATGCACGCACACACTCCATGCCATCCATCTCTTCCTCCCCGCCCTTTCCCTCAGTCTCCGCGAGCGAAAACCCCAACATCCCTGTGCGCAGTCCTCGGAGATCTTCGCAGACCTGAGCTTCTGGAACGACACGAGCGCCATGTACTCGTCGTACTGCGCCAGCCCCAAGTCACGACTGAACTCGTCGTGCATCTCGCTGAGGATGCCGAGGATGCGCCCGCTCCTGCCGGGGGCGCGCACCAAGTGACAGCAACGCGGCGGCGACGCAAGAACACCACGAATCGATATCCGCGTTTCCCTTGCAGCCCGCGTTCGCACAGCCTCCTCCTCCTCCTCCTCCTCCGCCTCCTCCTCCTCCTCCTCCTCCTCCTCCTCCTCACTCCTCCTCCTCCTCCTCCTCCTCCTCCTCCTCCTCCTCCTCCTCCTCCTCCTCCTCCTCCTCCTCCTCCTCCTCCTCCTCCTCCTCCTCCTCCTCCTCCTCCTCCTCCTCCTCCTCCTCCTCCTCCTCCTCCTCCTCCTCCTCCTCCTCCTCCTCCTCCCCCTCCCCCTCCTCCTCCTCGAGTGAGGCGACCGACTCCACGGGCGGAGCAGACCAGACTCCACATCGATTGCTGGAGCCGTCCGGCACATCACGCCCTCGGAGGAGCCGTCGGGCGCGGGAGGCAGGAGGCGGCCAAACACAGTGGCGACCACAGCCAGTCCACACCTTCCGCGGATGCCCGATTGTGGACAGGCGCGCTCCACTGCTCGCAAATGGCCCGGATCCGCCGCAGGGGGTTTGCGGCATCGTACACAAAGACAGACGTATGGTGTTCTGACGTTTGCGAGTAGGCACTTTGCGAGTAGTGGAACGCGCTCTGCGAGATTGGTGTGTGTGTGGGTGTTCAGATATGCCGTGGAAACATCGGTGCAAAACTACGAGGGCCGCCTAGGAGACCAACCAGCATCCACGCGACCTCCGCAATCGTCTGGCTCCATCCTGCCATCGCGAATGGGATCCCCGTTGGCACCCCTGGGGGGGGGAACGCTCTGACGGCACGCCTGAGAAAGAGAGAAGCAGAAAACGGCAGAAAGGGGAAGGCCGAGGATGAGAAAGAGAGAGAGAGAGAAACAAAGAGAGAGAGAGAGAGAAACAACACAAAAAATGAGAAAGAGAGAGAGGGAGAGATAGACCAAACAAAGTGAGAGAGAGAGAGAGAAACAACAAACATCGGGACTGACGCAAGGCCTCGTGCACGGCGTCACCCGTGTGCCTGCCTGCCGACCTACCTGCCACACAAAAACCTGCCAGACCTGCCCGCCACCCCGCCCGCGGGGAGCCCGCGCATGGTCGGGCGACACCATCCTCTTCCGCGGCGCCGAAAGAAGAGCAACCGCTCAGGCAACGATGCAAATGTGGTCGCGGCCGCACCATCTGCCCGGCCTCGGCATTGCTCGCCCCCCCCCCCCCAACGTGAGCCGATCCGATCGCAATACGCGTGGAAGCGCAATGTCGGATCTCGGGATCCAAGCCTTCGGATCAGGCGAGCCCTCGGCCCTTGGCGACACCTGCGGCCGAATTGACGGAGCAGCCTGGCAGGGGCTCCCCTTTCGGGAGAGGCGAAGGGGAGGGGGGGAGAGGCGAAGGGGGGGGGGGGGGGGCAGATCCCACCACGGCGGGGCTGGGCTTGGCTGGGGAAATAGAGGAACAACAAAAACTAATAAATGTAAACTTTCAGAGCTCCGCGCGGACTTCTGGGATCGGCGCCGACCCCCCTCCCTGGCTCGCGGAGCGCGACAGGGGCGGCGCTGGAGGCGGCGGAGGCGCCGCCAGGGGGCCCCCGGCGCCGACCCGAGAAATCTGCGCGGAGCGTCACCAGTGAACGTTTGTGCCCTCTCACTGCTTCCTCGCAGGCGCCGATCCGAGACATCCGCGCGCAGCGTCACAGAAGTGCCTCGAGGAGAGGCAAAACCCCTCTCTCGCCGGAGAGGGGCCCCGGGGGGCGGCCCCGAGAGGCGCCCCGCGCGGTTGCAGCGGGCGAGGTCGGAGGGGGGGCGCCCCGAGGCGCAGGGGCGCACCCGGGTCGGCTGCGCGCAAGAGAGCAGCCAGCCCGTAGCATAAAAGGACGCGCGGTGAGGATGCAGAAGGGGCCCTGGAGAGCCACGGGAACGTCGTTGGAGCGAGGCTGGCCAGCGAGGAGGCCGATGGGGGCGAGGATGCAGGGGTGCCCTCTGGAAGGTTGCCCGTCCTTGCCCTGCGGGTCGGCTGTAAGAGGGACCTGTGGTGCGCGGCTTTTTTGGGGGGGCGCGGGAGGACCAAACCCAAACGCGCAAGACGCTGCTGTCGCATCACGGTCGACGATCGGGGGCCCCCTTATGGGCCTGCACCAGGGCGCAAGGTCGCTCTTACGTCTAGTCGGCCACAGAGCGGCCAGGCCCGACCCCCTGGCCCAGCTCATCACGATCAGGTGCTCTCCGTGCCAGCCCAGGTTGGCAGCGCGCAGAGGGGGCGGGGGGAGGCTTCTCCGAGGGACACTGCTTCTTGCAAGGCGCTGTGCCTACATCAATTGATGAGGCCCGCGCCTTCCAAGAAGCAGGGGTGCTTCTAAGAAGCCTTCCCCCTCCCCTTACCCCCCTCTGCGCGTGGCTGAACAGGGCCTGATCTCGCCAGCTTGGACCAGCCAGGCGAGGACACCGTCGCCTTACAGCTCCCGCCGAGCTCCAGCTGCGTGGGAGCCACCCCCCGCCAGTGTCAGGCCTTACCTGCGTTCGTTTCCCGAGCCGGCCCGGTCTGCCGAGGCAGAGGCCTCCAAGATGGGATCGGAGCAGATGGGGTCGGAGGATCGCGCCGAATCGCCGACGCATTGCCAGTGCATCGGCTGGTGATGCATCGGAGACGTCGGCGCGGCGAAGATCGGGCTCCGCATCGCGCTGCATCGCCGATGCATCGACGATGCGGCGCGATCCTCGGACCACATCTGGGAGGCCGCGAAACGACGCCTGCTGGCTGCCTCGCGGGCAGCCGCCAGCTGGCCGGAGGGGCCCTCCTCGCGTTGTAGGACTTGGCACCAGATGCCGCTCCGATGAGCTCGTTCGGCTTGGCCTGGTGAGCCGCATGGGGGGCGGGGGTGGGGGGGCGAGGTGCCTCAGGGACGAGCCTCCGGTGAGGGCCACGCTCGACGAGTGGAGGATCGGGGAGACGTAAGGCTCGGACTCGGGGGACTCGGGTTGTCCGGACGGGGCCATCATGAAAAAGACTAAACCCAATATGACTTTTGCTGCGACCTCTCCTGCTGCAAACATCCCACGAAAACCGAACCGTCAAAATCCAGGACGCGCTCGTCAAAAAGCGTCGGCAAACCCGAGTCCCGGCTTACTCGAGTCTTACATCTCCCCGAGAGGAAGGTTCCTGTGCTTTTGGGGTGGGGGGCCCTGCGAGCACCTAGCCTGCAACATACCACAGGATCTCGTGTTACCCCCTTGACATCGCATTTTTCCTCACTCCGTTGCGCTGCTGTTCGACTAGGCCTGCCGCCTGTCCATTGGTTGTCATTGGTTCAGACGATACGATCCCAGCCGATCCAAGTTTGCCGAACTTCGGCGACTCCGAAGGGTGTGGTCTGCAAAGGGTGTGGCTTGTAACCGGCACCCTGAGAGGCACCCTGGGGGGCGGGCGAGGACCTCGGCAGAGCTCTCCGCCGCGCCCCGAGGAGGCCCGACGAGGACAGCATCGTGCCTCCCGGGCCCCGACGGTGCCCATCGCACACCACACCCCGGCGGAACCGTACCCCCCTCCTGGCCATCGCTCGGACGTCCATTCCCTATGTTTTTTTCGGTTTTGTGCGTGGCTTCTTCGCCAAATGATCAAGGATGCTCCCCGATGGTCCTCGCCGAAGGAAAAATGCACACGTCCGAGCGATGCCAAGCCTCTCTCTGGTCGCCGGGAGCTGACGCCGAAGAGGGTGCCACAGGGAGGGGGCATAGCCTTGGCATCATCGGGACGTGTGCGTCTGGCTCGGCGAGACCAGCGCCGGAACCTCGGGACCACCCTGCAGCAGCCTGTGGGCCGCCTTGAGAGAAGCAGCGCCTCTCGAGGCCGCAGGCCACAGGTGGTGCGAGGCCGTCGGGCGCTGGTCAGAGCGAGCGGTGGGATGCACCGGAGACGAGTGGAGGCACGCGAGCGGAAGGGAAGAGAGAGAGGGCGAGAAGGAGAGGAGGGGGCCCGCTCGGACGAGGAAGGCTGGCGCGGGGATCGCCGAGGGAGAGCATGCAGGCTGCGCCCGAGCGGCGAGGGGAGCAGCGCACGCGAGCGGCCGAGCGATGCCGAGGACCGAGAGGGCACCGGCTGCGCGAGGACGCCGGGCCGGGCCAGAGGCCAGCCCCGGGGCGGTGCCTCGGAGCAGGCGGCGTCCGCCGAGGGGCGAGGGGTGCCTCAGGCTGGCCCCGCAGCAAGAGCCTGCACGAGAGCTCCCTTCGGGGCGAGGTGCGCCAACCTCTGGGGAGGTGAGGAGACGCAGGGGAGGAGGGAGGAGGACGACGAGGGCGAGGACAAGGAGGGAGGAGGGAGGCGAGCAAGTGAAGGAGTGAGAAGGGGAGCATACACTAAGCACAATCGGAAGAAACCCCAGACGGATCCGGCGTGCTGGAATTCTCCGTGGGCGCGAGAAGTCCATGGAACTCCTCAATCATAGAATACGATTCTGATAAGCTCACCCGAGAATATAAATATCATGCTCTTCTTTCCCTCCTCCTCCCAAAGACCGTGCAACTTTGCCCCGTGACGGGCCAAGACGGTCCAACGACCATTGAAACGACTTCTGCACGGTCAGACGACTCCCAAAATTCTATTCGTGGGCTCTGGGCTACAGGATGTCCATAACGGAACAGTAACGGCCATGCGTCTCAGGTACCACAGACAGTCCTGGGATCAAATCCAATGCTGCATTTCAAAAACGCTGCTGCCAAAAACCAACTGCCAGTCCGACGAAGGGCACTGGCCGTGAATGGGACCCCTTGTCACACACCTTTTGACGATCCGTTCCACCGCTGATATCCTCAACATGTAATCAATTTGACCTTTGTTCGCCATCTGCAATGGAGGCAGAAGGTCTGCTGAAGCATACACACGTGTCGTCGAGTCCTTGAGGTAGTCCCACCAGCCCCCTTGGCGTGGGTGAAACATCTCCCCCATTCGTTGTGGGCAAGATCGGTCACTCCGCCAAAGAGGACCAAGCCTGCGGAGTGGCCAATTTGGCGGGTCGGTGACGCAGCAGCTGGTGATGCCTCAGGCGTCCCGCTGCAGTCGGAGTGGTAGGGGCTCCCCGCTCATGCGAGCCCATCTCAAGCAGCGCAGGCGTCATTGCCGTCGCTCGGACGCCCCTTCCCCGTGCATTCTTCGATCTCTTACGTGTCTTCCTTCGCAAGATGACCCAAGATTCTCCTCGATGGTCCCCGCTGGAGAACAAACGCACACGTCTGAGCGATGCCAAGGCGTCTGCGGCGGGGCCAATGCTGGGGGAGGGCCCGAGGGGACCCCGCAGTGGCAAGCAGGACCGGGTCACGCGGGGGGCTCATCAGAAAGATATCGGCGGCGGCAAACTCCTGACTCCGATTGGAGATTCTGGACACGACCTCCTCCTCCTCCTCATCGTCCTCCTCCTCCTCCTCCTCCCGCGTGCGCCCCCCTGACTTCGGCGGGGCCCATCGCTCCTGTCCGCGTCTGCGGGGGGGACTTCGATTGAGATTCTGGACACGATGGACAAGTCAGGTTCGTGGCGTGCCGACTTCGGACCGTCCAGCCTTGAGCGATAGGCCGTTTCCAAAAGACGTCAAAAGCGTTCCACAGCGAACGATTCTGGGTCGCCCGCGGCGTTTTCTGCGTTGAACGCCGCCGGTAGGGTCGCCGCCGGCCGACACGACACGAGCCTGCCGTGCGGCGGGGCCGCTCGCTCCTGTCCGCGTCTGCGGGGGGGCTACGCTCGGGCTGCCGAAGAAGAAAGAACCGAAGCATGAAGAAGTGAAGCCCACCTGGGGCTCCTCGGGAACGAGGGAACGAAGGGCCACTTCTGTGCTCTCGAGAGGGCCACTCGCTCGGCTGAAGCGTCCCCCGACGCGGCGGTGGCGTCACCATCGGCTGCGCCAGGGACGAGGACGCTGGTCGCACAGGGCATATCGGAGGAGCACAGGCACCAGGGGGCGCCCGGGTGCACGGGGAGAGCAGGAGGACCAGCCACGGGAGGGCCCGAGGAACAGCGAGCCCCTCCCCCGAGCCCAAAGCGGTCGCTGCTGGAGAGGCCTTAGGGCCAGTGCCGCCGACCCTGAACGACGACGACGACGACGACGACGACGACGACGACGACGACGACGACGACGAGCGCTCTCGGGGGCCTCTTGGGGGTAGTTTAAGGCCTCTTGTGAGGCTCTTGAGGGCCTCTTGGGAGGCTCTTGGGGGCCTCTGTCCGGGGACTTCCTGGGGGTCTCTTGGGGGCCTCTTGGGACTCCTCGGGGGCTTCCTGGAAGCATCTGGGGGCCTCCCGAGCCCAAAGCGGTCCTTACTTTGGCGTCTTGACTGTATGGGCGCTGCATCCCTTCGCCCACTTCAAGAAAAACGACTTGCCCCTCGCCGTCCCCCCCCATGCCCAGGGGTCTGCGACACCTCCCGTCGGGGGTCGTCGGAGTGTTGGTGTGATGGTCCACGATGGCACCAAAAATGTCCTCGGATTGGCAAATCGTGCCTCTAAGATACGCCACGAAACAAATATACACAGACACCCTCCGACGAACTATGCATATACTTTCAGGAAGGGTGGCAATGTACAAAGTCGCTGGCTCTCAGTGGTGATTTATACACCGCCACCCTCCCCTGTGGTCAAGGAACAACCCATTGGAGGGCGTCTGCGTGTAATTTGTTGTGGCGGATACGACGGCACAATCTGGCTTCCAGCATTGCCCCTGGAGGACCACCTAAGCGAGCATCAGGGTGTCTCCGAGATAGCCCCAGAGCCTCTCAAGTATACACGAAGGCAACATCATCGGAAACACGTGGAGGGTGCTTCGTGGCTTCGTGGTGTTGGCCTGGTCGCTTTTCCGCCCCCGATGGGCCGCGGAAGCCCCAATATGGCCCCGAGATCTCCAAGATGGCAATGCATGGGGCCCTGGCCAAGAGGGCCCCCAAATCCCCCAAGAGTAACCCAAGGCAGCCTCAAGCGAGCTCCAAGAAGCAAGTCCTTCAGTTACAAAGAGGCAGCGAGCAACGCTGATAGCCTTCATCATAGCCTGAAGACCCAAAAGGTCTCATGCCCAACAATGTATAAACCCAAGGGCCGCAATCTGTCGCCAATGAACTCCAAGTGCCTCCCCAACGGGTGCCATGTTCGTCATTTCGGGAATCCACATGCGAGGCTATGATGGGCTCCAGAAATGCTGATCACAACTCAGCTGCATAAGCTAACCAAGCTCCGTTCAGCTCAGCTAGGCTGGGTGATCAAAGCTGGGCCAAGCTCAGACATGCTACGCTTGGCCAAACGACTCAGAACTATGCACACCACACTAAGCTATGCAAATACTAGACGCTGATGTAAGCGATGTAAGCGAGGGATGGCAATCCCCAGGCTACGCTCAAGCAATCCCAAACAGCGCTACAGGAGTACAAGGCCAGGCTGCAATAATATCAAATCAGATCCGTCGCACTACATCAACAGCCTGCGTGGACTGATCCCTCCTCTGATCTGACTGCGTCCCCACTCTTCGTATCACTAACGCCTATCCGCTTGATCTTTCACGGTAATTCGCGTAGGACGAGCTTCTGGGAGGGTTGCTGATGACATGCAGAGCGACAAACAGTTCCCCCCCCCCCGAGATGATCCAAAATGTTTTTGGAATGCACTCCGACATCCCATCGGGCCCGCACTCCATCGCGCGCAAACCAAAAGAACTGCTGCAGAACTGCAACCTGAGAACGTACGTACGCCACGAGATAAATTCGCAAACATGTGGAACTGCATCCCAGATCACGGCGCCGGATAATTATAGCATGTCCGACGGCACAGTCGGATGAACGAATTCCGACAACCTGAAGATTAGGCTTGCGCTCTTGGACCCTAAGCTGCTGCCCTGCACGCTTGAGCTGGCCGAGCGCGGTTCCTGCTCGAATTGAGCACCGATTGGTACCGCGACGGCGCGACCGCGGCAGCAGAGGCGAGCTAACTCTCTCCCCCGCCCTGGCCCACTCTGCTTCCGGGCCCTCCCCGCCAGAGAGACAGCAGTGGGCTTGCTGGACTCGAGGAACAGAAAATGACATAAGCACAAACTTTCGGAGGCGCTGAAGCCCCCTGGCGGCGCCTCCGGCGCCGCCCTGGCGCGGCTGGACTCGAGGAACAGAAAATGACATAAGCACAAACTTTCGGAGGCGCTGGAGCCCCCTGGCGGCGCCAGTGGCGCGCTCCGCGCGCCAAGGAGGGGGGTCCAGCGCCAATCCAAGAAATCCGCGCGGACCTTCGAGAATCTATATCTATATATATATATATATATATATATATATATATATATATGTGCGTGTGTGTGTGTGTGTCATTGTTTGTTCCTCGATTACCGTAAGACATGAAAGAAACTTCAGGTGCTCGCTCTCAGGACTTCTTATCTGGAGCCGGTCGCTTCACTCATACGTCGATACTGCGTCGAACGTTCTCCCACTTGACTCGAGTCGAGCTAGAGCCGAACTGGAGTCCAACAGATCCGCGAAGTTGGCCCCAGCAAGGTCCCAAAAACGAACATCTGCGACGGCTTGCTTGCAACCAGATGGCAGCAATGAGCCCAAGGCAGTAGGGGTGTTTTTTTTGCGGCGGCATGCTTGCAACGGGATGGCGGCAGTGAGGAGCTCACTGAAGGCAAGCAGCTCACTGAAGGCAAACAAAAAAAACGAGGGCAAAAGGTCTTGCCTTCTGCAGGCGAGAAGTGCTGTCGTCGAAAGGTCTTGCCCTCAGCGGTGTCAGCCCAACGGCCAACGGCCCTGCAGCCGCACACGCAGCCGCCTCTGGGAGCCCCGATGACGCCAGCGCGGACCTCTCTCTGTCAGGGGGGCCAACCGCTGCCTCCGCCGGCCCCTGCCAGGCTTCCGCAGAGTGCGAGGGACCAACCCCACCGACTCTCCTCTCGTGGGGCCTGACTGGTGTCACGGCAGCATCTGGCGCCCCTCGCTTCTGCAGCCCGTGCGGGCTGAAGCACATCACTGTAATTGCAGTGGAGGTCAGTCCACAAGAAACCTTTCCCAAGAAACCCAACCCTGAGACCCCAGGACGTCCATTGATTTTTGGTGTGGGAACGTCACGGCTTCCATGGCAAAACCATCGAAACCCAAGAAACCCTGGGCACCCTGGAGGCAAGCAGGGTGTTTCTTGGCATGGGTCTCCACTGTACATCTTGCTCCTCTGACCACAGGCGATGCTGCTTTCCTTTGGGGGGAACTCCCGACGCCCGCGGCGAGTCTTTTGCTGCCGCCCTCCCCGCGGTCTGCCGGCGGCAGGCCTCGGCACCGATCTGCTCGTCCGTCTTCTCCCACGGCAGCAGCCGCCTCTGCGCCAGTGTGACTGCGGCTCCTCCAGAGACGAAGAAAGAGACGGAGAGGGAGAGAGAGAGAGAGAGAGACAGAGAGAAATAACGAAAGAAAGAGAGGGATAGAGGAAGAGAGGGAGAGAGATAGAGAGAGAGAGACAGACAGACAGACAGACAGACGGACGGACAGACAGACAGGCACAGAGGCATAGAGAGAGAGACAGAGACAGAGACAGAAAGAGAGAGAGAGAGAGAGACAGAGAGAGAGAGGGAAAGAGATATAGAGATATCGGAGGTTGGGGGGTGAGTCCGACGTGAAACGGAGACCCCCCCTACTGGGAAATCGATTCCAGTTTCGGGTTCGTGTCGTGCGTGCCGTGCGCGCGTGCGTGCGAGGCGAAGCTGCGTGGGCGGGCGAGAGGAAATCCTCCTGTGGCTGGGCCGCGGCCGGACCAAAATGTTTCTCCTCCGGCGGCCCGTGGCCCGCGGTGTCCCGCTGGTGTCCCGAAATCCTCCTGTGGCTGGGCCGCGGCCGGACCAAATGTTTCTCCTCCGGCGGCCGGTGGCCAGCGGTGTCCCGCCAGTGTCCCGCTGGTGTCCCGAAATCCTCCTGTGGCTGGGCCGCGGCCGGACCAAATGACTCTCCTCCGGCGGCCAGTGGCGCGCGGTGTGCCGCCGGTGTCCCGCTGGTGTCCCGAAATCCTCCTATCACAATCACAATCACACTGCTCACACTACTCACTGGACTGCGCACTACGCACTACAGGCATCGTCAGAACAACAGTCACCACTGTTGCCCTTTGCTGCGCCCCCCAACCTCCTAATCACCCGCAGGGTGGTGATACAGGTATATACATATATAGAGAGATAGAGGGAAAAGAAAATGAGAGAGAGAGAGAGAAAGAAAGAAATAAAGAGAGAGAGTGAGAGAGAGAGAAAGAGAAAGAAAGAGAGAGACTTGCAATCCAGTGGCCCCTTTTTTGTTCCCCCGGCTGACCCTCTCCCTCCAGGGGCAGTGGCGCGGGGAGGAGGAGGGAGGGGGGAGGAGGCACAGAGGACGCTGCGCGAGAAGGAAGCAGAGGAGGCGGCGCAGCCGTTGGACGTCCCGAGCGCTTCTTCGCCTCCGCGGCCTGCCCGAGAAGCATCGGCGCGAGCTCGGGTGGGGAAGTGAGAAGCAGGGCTGAACCTGACGGTGTGTGTGTCTGTGTTCGTATTGTTCGTTCTTGCTCGTGTTGCCTTCGCTTCGCCTCGAATGCAAAACAACATGCAAAACAAAACGGCCCACGAGATGGCCCAAACACCGTTTAGGTCCAGCCCTGGTGAGAAGGGGCGGGCATTCTCGAAGGCTCGGAATTGCCCCGGCCTCCCGAGAACTGTTCTACAGTGGGAGCTCGAACACAAGAAGCCTTCCACAAGAAACCCAACCCTGAGACCCCAGGACGTCCATCGACTTGTGATGCAGGAACGTCACGGTTCCCATGGCAAAACCATCAAAACCCGAGAAACCCAGGGCACTCTGGAAGCAAGCAAGGTGCGTCTTGGCATGAGTTTCCACTGTAAGTCTTCCCCGAAGATACGGAACACTTCTCGGAAGGCGCGAAGGCTTCTGAAAAGCACCGCCGCAAGCTGAGAAGGCCTTCTCCTGCTCGCTTCCCCCCCTCGATCGCCGCCGAAAGAAGAGGCTCGACCCCCCTGATGAGGCTCTCCGCGTGGCAACGACTGGCCCTGTGAAGAGGGAGCAGAGCGTGACCGAGCGCCCGCTGAAGGCACACGATCGCACCTCCACCAACCGAGCGGAAAACAAAAGACGTTGACGATGGAGACGACGGCGGCAGCGGCGGCGGGACGACGACGACGACGACGACGACGACGACGACGACGACGACGACCACGACGCCGACGGCGACGGCGACGGCGACGGCGACGACGACGACGACAGCACTCGGGGGTCCTTGGGCCTGGGCGTGCGAGTCGCCGCGGATCTTGGAGCCCCTGGCGGACGCGAGGTCCGACAGCGACCCGAGCACGTCGTACAGGTCCTCTATCGGGCGCCCCCCTCTGCTTCCTCCCCCCCCCGCTTCCCCCCCCCTCCACGTCTTCCCCCCGATTCCTTCTCCCTCCCCCTCCCCATCCACCTCCCCGTCCTGCCACTCCGCCAGCCTACTCCTCCTCCTCCTCCTCCTCCTCCTCCCCCTCCTCCTCCTCCTCCTCCTCCTCCTCCTCCTCCTCCTCGATCCCGCTCCTCATCTTCGTCTCGTCCTTTCCCTCCCCCTCATCTTCATCCTCATCCCTCCCGCCCCCCTTTCCCCCGTCACCCATCCCCCATTCTCCTCCTGCGCATGCTGCTGATGATGCTCCTCGTCGTCGTCGTCCTCCTCCTCCTCTTCCTCCTTTCCCCTCGTGTCCTTCAGCCCCTCTCTCTCTCCCTCTCTCATGAGTTGCTCCCCATCGCGGCACCATCAGACCTAGACGTGTCAGTGCATGAGGGGGGTCTCTAGACATCAGAATCACACCGCGGGGCGGGGGGACAAACTGATTAACATGTGGCGGCGTTCGAGCTTCTCTGGGATCGGCGAACAGCCGCGCGCCGACACTTCTGCCTACCCCATCCGACCGACGAACCACGAACCGCCTCAAATCAAGCAAACCACCTCTACCCACGAAGACCATACCAAGCGCCGCATGTGAACCACTTACTTCAGGTTGAACTCCGCCACAGTGCCTTCAGCACGAAGTGGAGTACCCCAAGGCTCATGCAAATGTACGAGTCTGGCGGGTTGTAATATCCTGAAGGTCCAGACCACGTTTTTCTGTAAACTTCCAGGCGCTCTTGGATGCTATTCGGTGCTCTTGGGGTGTGTCGCGTCGGCCTCCGGGAAGGTGAAACCACCCAGAACGACTCGACAAACATGCAAGAGTCTCGCGATAAGCGTCAGCGGAGTGGAGTTACACGCGGACCCATTTGGGACCTCGCTGCTCCCTGGGTCGCTGCGAACTGCGCAACTGTTGCCACTTTTTCTCCTGGGAGGTCCCGCGGAGTCGGGGGCTACGCAGACCCAATGGGGACCTCGCTGATCCCTGGGTCGCTGCGAACTGTGCAACTATCACCACTTTCGTGGGCTCCTCGGAGGTTCAGCGGAGTCGGGGGCCACGCAAACCCATTGGGGACCTGGCTGTTCCCTGGGAGGCTGCGAACTGCGCAACTGTCGCCACTTTCGCGGGCTCCTGGGAGGTCCCGCGGAGTCGGGGGCCACGCAGATCCAGTGGGGACCTCGCTGCTCCCAGGGGGGCTGCGAATTGCGCAACTATCGCCACTTTCATGGGCTCCTGGGAGGTCAAGCGGGGTCGGGGGCAACGCGGATCCAGTGGGGACCTCTCTGCTCCCTGGATGGCTGCGAATTGTGCAACTGCTTCTAAAGGAGGTCCATCGAGTGGGGGGTCACGCGGATCCAGCCGAGACCTCGCTGCTCCTTGAGTGGCGGCGAACTGCGCAGTTGTCGCCACTTTCGGGATCCTGGGAGGCACGGCGGAAATGAGGGCAGCGAATATGTCGATGTGCCCTGTTGCATGGAACAAGCATACGAATGTTCGCCTCGCGTGGAGAAGGGGTTGGGTACGTCTCTGGTAACTCTTGCATCACCGTTCACTGTTTCGAATGAGTGTGGCCTCTCTGGCCTTCTCAAGCAAGGGTCATCTCGGGGCCCGTTGGGCAGTCTTGGTGCCCTTTGGGGCCGTCTTGGGGGGGGGGGGGGCATGGCCGTCTTGGGCCCCTCTTGGGGGCCTCTTGGGGCTATATCGGAGGCCTCTTGATGCCCTTTAGGGCAGTCTTGGGGACCTCTTGGGGCCCTCGTGGGCAATATTGCAGCCCTCCTGGGCCGTCTTGAAGCTCTTTTGGGCAGTCTTGGAGCCCTCTTAGGGGGGCTCTTAGGCAGTCTTAGGGCGATTTTTGGCGCCTGTTGGGTCGTCTTGGGCCGTCGGAAGCGTGAAAAGGCGAGAACCCTGAACATCTACAAAAACATATGGTACCTGGCCGCCTGAAGCCACCTGGGGGGTCCTCTTGAGGGCCTCTTGGGCTGTCTTGGGGCCAGATTGGACCATCTTGAGGCCATCTTAGGCCAACTCGGAAGGCTCTTGGGCGGTCTGGGGCTCTCTTGGAGCGCTCTTCGATCGTCTCGAAACCTTATTGAACCTCTCTTGGGCCGTCTTGGGAATATATTGGGCCGTCTTGGGCGCCCCTCGGGCCGTCTTGAGGGCTTCTTCAGAGGGGGGGAGCGTGTTACTGCCGGTTTGTCCGCCCTTCGCCCTTCCCATGGAACCCCTCCCTCGAGGTCTTCGGTCCACCGAGCACGTCATCATTCCTGCCTCATTTTTTTGTTCCGTCATCTTGAGGCCAACTTAGACCATCTTGGAACGCTCTCTGGGGCTCTCCTGGAGCGCTCTTCGGCCGTCTCGGAGCCGTATTGGGCCTCTCTTGGTCCGCCTTGGGAGTATGCTGGGGCGTCTTGGGCGCCTCTTGTTCCCCCGCAGGGCGTGTTAGACCAATGTGCTTCCCCTTGGCCGCCCCCTGGCCCCCCCCTTTAGGCCTTCGCCCCACCAGAACGTCATCACTCGGACACACCTCGCTCGTTCCGTCGTGCCAGGTGCTGCCATGGTAGGGTTTCTGCATTCCAGTAGGGGCTCTCCCCCCCTTGCCGGCGGGTATCCGCATGCATCCCCCCCCCCTCCACCCCCCTCCCGAGGCCACGATCCCTCGAACAAAACGGTGTGTCCGCGTCTCGAATTTCCAAAACGGCCCAGGTAGGTAGCCCAGGCAACCAAGATGGCCAAAGATGCCTCGACGACGGCCCAAGATGCCCCCGAGGCGGCCCAATATGGGCCCAAGACAGCCCGAGATGCCTCCAAGACAGGCTAAAGGGGCCACAAGAATACCCAAACGAGGTTCGAATGTACTTCCCAAGGTTCTGGCGGATGCTCACTTTCTCACGCTTTGCTGGCCCCACTGGCACTCGGCTTGATGCACATACGGAACCTGCACAGGCAGCTTGCTGAATACACAAGCGGAGGGCTGACGCACCTAGTCACGGAACGACATACGGCCACGTCCAGACAAGCCACGTCATGTGTCCAATTAAGTTTCCTGAAGCGAGCTCGATGAGCAACGGCGACGTACTGGGTGGCAACCATGTCACGTCGGTCGACGGCGCACCGAGTATGGGAGCACATGTGACCTAGTCAAGCGAAGAATATGGCTGGATGTAGCTTGGGCGCAAAGTATCCGCCATTAGTTCACGTGATACCAGGCCCTAGAACGCATGGATAAAAAGCTGTGTCAATATTATGCTAAAAGCTCCGTACTTAAGATACCTACCCCACATGTGCTACGTACCGCACGAACGTTGGATAACGATGCGCTGCAATAACAATTAGACGAGCCCATCGACGATGAAGCAAACTATGACGCGCTCAATGTACACGGACTGCCGCATTGATCAACTGCGAGCAGTGAGCAGTGAGGCACAAGCAATGAACAGCTATGAGGCTGTGGGGCAACAGCGAGGCAACTATCACAAGTGACATTGGAATGCCGCCGACACCTTGGAGATACATCCACCACCGCACTCTGCGCCGGTGATCGTGAGTATAGCCCACGTCCGCCTTGTCGCAGCACATCCTTTCTAGCAGAATAGCCTGGGCCCGCAATGCACATAGTGCAACAGGCAGTCGTCCTTCAGCCAGCTTTCGAAAGAAAACGTCACCAACCTGCTCGACCGCCAGCCCCGCGGACGACCAGAATCCCCACGCGGCCGAGTCCTGCTGCATCACGTTGCGGAATTTCGGGTTCTTCCTCAGGGAGGCCTTGCGGCGCACCTCAGGCTGATGAGGCAGATGTTGGTTCGCGAGTTGCGATTGTGTAGAGGAGGGAGGACGCAGAGGAAGAACATCAATACAAATGCGTTTTTGGAGCACAATTACCCCGAGTTCCCGACGGTGTCCAAGGAGCTTCTGAAAAGAGAGGTTCCGAGCACGCGCTGGCACACAGTGGGAAACGGAAACAAATCCGCCGACCCTGTCGGCGAGTATGAGGAGCGTGTCCGTTCGAGTCGTCGTCGCCTCTGTCGTCCCCTGTCACTGCGGCCCCCATTTCCCTGGGCCAGTCGCCGCTCCCCCCCCCTTCCTGGGCCCTCCTCCTCAAGCGCGCCAGCCACAGCGACATTGATCAACGTCGCAAGTCAGTCGAAAGGAAGCCCCGTCCCTTTGATCCCTCCCCGGTCGGGCCAGGGGGGTCCTCAGGGGGTCCTGGGGGGGGTTCGCCACCCAAGGACCCCTCAGGAGGCCCTTGGGGGGGTCCTCAGGGGATCCCTCCTCGGTCGGGCCAGGGGACTCCCCCCCGGGGTGCCCCGGGTCCCACAACAGCCCGAGGACCGGCCAAGGGTGCCCGAAGAGGCCCCTAAGACGGTCCACGAGAGCCCCGAATCGCCGAACGATCTGTCCAAGCCGCCTTGAAGGCCTCCAGACGGCCCCTGAGGCCTGCAAGACGCCCCCAAAGACCTCCAGGAGCACTCCCAAGAAGGCCCCAAGAGGCAAACTTCATAAATTTCCTTTTGGTTTTTGAAAGATTTGGGCATTCTCGCCTCTTCCGCTCCCCGACGCTCCACGACGGCCGAAGAGGCCCCCAAGATCGCCCCAAGACGGCCCAAAATCATCAATGAGGTTCCCAACATGGCCCAAGAGGGCCCAAAGATGGCCCGAGACGCCTCCAAGACAGGCCAAGAGGCACCCAAGACGGCTCCAAGGGGGTGCCCAGACGGGGGACCCGAACGGACATCTCGAGCCCTCGCCCCTGCTGCTGGAAGGACTGCTCCCGTCCTGCTGGAAGGGAAGCATTTGTTCTGATTCAGAGCACGAGCAGCAGCCCTCGCCCTTGCCCTAGCCCTCGCTCCCGCACGAGAAGCTCTCGGAAGGCCCCAAAAGGCCTGCAAGACGCCCGCAAGAAGCCCCAGGAAGCCCCTCGAGGCCCCCGAGAGGCTCCCAAGAGGCCCCCCAACAGTATCCCGAAACGCCCCCAAACTGCCCACCAGAGGCCCCCGGAAGCGCTCCGAAGAGACCCCGAGAAGCATCCCCTCCTCCCTTGCTCCTCAACCTCCTCCTCCTCCTCATGTTCCTCCGCGCCTTCGTCGTACTCCACCTGCTCATTGCCCTCCTCGACCTCCTCCTGCGCCAACTCCCCCTCCTCATCCTCCTCCGCATGCTCTTCGTCCTCATCACCCTCCTGCTACACCGCGTCATCCTCCTCCTACTCCTCTTTCTCCTCCTGCTCCTCCTGCTCTTCCTCCTCCAGCTCCTCCTCCTTCTCCTCCTCCTCCTCCGCCTCCTCCTCCTCCTCCTGCCGCCTGCCCCTCCTCCTCCCCCTCCCCCGCGTCAGCCTTCTTCTCC